>JAHCLQ010000628.1:0-279096 GCA_023678885.1 Pogostemon cablin | reverse complement strand
TTTTTTCTTTCCATTTTATTAGTCAAATATCTTATTATACAAGAGTATATAGGTGGAGAACATGTTTTCAGAGTATATAACTGCTACCAAGCTTGCGCCATAGAGTCACTAAAAACACACAGTGCAGAGTTGATTCTACTCCGTGAGCCAGGTCAAGAACTCTGTGTAATGAGCATTTTCTTTCCATTTTATGGTCATATTAGTTATTAGACATGAGAATCTTGTTGTAGAACATGTTTGCAGAGTATAAAAATCCTAGGAAGCTTGCACCATAGAGTCACTAAAAAGTCAAAGTGCAGAGCTGATTCTACTCCGTGAGCCAGGTCTAGAACTACTTGAAGTGAGCATTTTCTTTCCCTTTTTATGGTCAAATTAGTTATTAGACATGAGAATATAGTTGGAGAACAAATTTTTTAGAGTATCAAAATGCTAGGAAGCTAGCGCCATAGAGTCACTAAAAAGTCAAAGTGCAGAGCTTGTTCTACTCCGTGAGCCAGGTCAAGAAGTCCTTGAAGAGAGCAATTTATTTCCTTTTTATGGACAAATTAGTTGTTAAACTTTCTAATATTGATGGAAAAAATGTTTTTAGATTTTATAACTACTACAAAACTTGCATCATAAAGTCACTAAAAGCTCACAGTGCAGAGCTGATTCTACTCTTTGGGCCAAGTCAAAAACTCCATGAAGTGAGCATTTCTTTTCATTTTTATGGTCAAATTATGTATTAGAAATGAGAATATAGTTGGAGCACATATTTTCAGAGTATAAAAATGCTAGGAAGCTTGCGCCATAGTCACATAGAGTCACTAAAAAGTCAAAGTGCAGAGATTATTCTACTCATTGAGCCAGGTCAAGAAGTCCTTGAAGTGAGCATTTTATTTCCTTTTTTATGGACCAATTGGATATTAAACTTGCTAATTTGATGGATAAAATATTTTTAGAGTATATAACTACTACGAAACTTGCACCATAGAGTCACTAAAAGCTCTTCTACTCTTTGAGCCATGTCAAGAACTCCTTGAAGTGAGCATTTTTTTGCCATTTTTATAGTTAAATTAGTTATTAGAAATGAGAATATAGTTGGAAAATATGTTTTTAGATTATAAAAATGCTAGGAAGCTTGCGCCATAGTGTCACTAAAAAGTCAAAGTGCGGAGCTTATTCTACTCTATGAGCAAGGTCAGGAAGTCATTGAAGTGAGCATTTTTTCTTTCCATTTTATTAGTCAAATATGTTATTATATAAGAGTATATAGGTGGAGAACATGTTTTCAGAGTATATAACTACTACCAAGCTTGCGCCATAGAGTCACTAAAAACACACAGTGCAGAGTTGATTCTACTCCGTGAGCCAGGTCAAGAACTCCTTATAGTGATCATTTTCTTTCCATTTTTATGGTCATATTAGTTATTAGACATGAGAATATTGTTGAGAAACATGTTTGAAGAGTATAAAAATCCTAGGAAGCTTGCACCATAAAGTCACTAAAAAGTCAAAGTGCAGAGCTGATTCTACTCCGTGAGCCAGGTCTAGAACTACTTGAAGTGAGAATTTTCTTTCCTTTTTTTATGGTCAAATTAGTTATTAGACATGAGAATATAGTTGGAGAACATATTTTCAGTGTATCAAAATGCTAGGAAGCTAGCGCCATAGAGTCACTAAAAAGTCAAAGTGCAGAGCTTATTCTACTCCGTGAGCCATGTCAAGAAGTCCTTGAAGAAAGAATTTATTTCCTTTTTTATGGACAAATTAGTTGTTAAACTTGCTAATATTGATGGAAAAAATGTTTTTAGAGTTTATAACTACTACGAAACTTGCATCATAGAGTCAATAAAAGCTCACAGTGCAGAGCTGATTCTACTCTTTGGGCCAACTCAAGAACTCCATGAAGTGAGCATTTTCTTGCCATTTTTATGGTCAAATTAGTTATTAGAAATGAGAATATAGTTGGAGAACATATTTTCAAAGTATCAAAATGCTAGGAAGCTTGCGCCATAGTCACATAGAGTCACTAAAAAGTCAAAGTGCAGAGATTATTCTACTCCGTGAGCCAGGTCAAGAAGTCCTGAAGTGAGCATTTTATTTCCTTTTTTATGGACCAATTAGATATTAAACTTGCTAATTTAATGGATAAAATATTTTTAGAGTATATTACTACTACGAAACTTGCACCATAGAGTCACTAAAAACTCTTCTACTCTTTGAGCCATGTCAAGAACTCCTTGAAGAGAGCATTTTTTTGCAATTTTTTTAGTTAAATTAGTTATTAGAAATGAGAATATAGTTGGAAAATATGTTTTTAGATTATAAAAATGCTAGGAAGCTTGCGCCATAGTGTCACTAAAAAGTCAAAGTGCGGAGCTTATTCTACTCTGTGAGCAAGGTCAGGAAGTCATTAAAGTGAGCATTTTTTCTTTCCATTTTATTAGTCAAATATCTTATTATACAAGAGTATATAGGTGGAGAACATGTTTTCAGAGTATATAACTGCTACCAAGCTTGCGCCATAGAGTCACTAAAAACACACAGTGCAGAGTTGATTCTACTCCGTGAGCCAGGTCAAGAACTCTGTGTAATGAGCATTTTCTTTCCATTTTATGGTCATATTAGTTATTAGACATGAGAATCTTGTTGGAGAACATGTTTGAAGAGTATAAAATCCTAGGAAGCTTGCACCATAGAGTCACTAAAAAGTCAAAGTGCAGAGCTGATTCTACTCCGTGAGCCAGGTCTAGAACTACTTGAAGTGAGCATTTTCTTTCCCTTTTTTATGGTCAAATTAGTTATTAGACATGAGAATATAGTTGGAGAACAAATTTTTTAGAGTATCAAAATGCTAGGAAGCTAGCGCCATAGAGTCACTAAAAAGTCAAAGTGCAGAGCTTATTCTACTCCAGTGAGCCAGGTCAAGAAGTCCTTGAAGAGAGCAATTTATTTCCTTTTTATGGACAAATTAGTTGTTAAACTTGCTAATATTGATGGAAAAAATGTTTTTAGATTTTATAACTACTACAAAACTTGCATCATAAAGTCACTAAAAGCTCACAGTGCAGAGCTGATTCTACTCTTTGGGCCAAGTCAAAAACTCCATGAAGTGAGCATTTTCTTGTCATTTTTATGGTCAAATTATCTATTAGAAATGAGAATATAGTTGCAGAACATATTTTTAGAGTATCAAAATGCTAGGAAGCTTGCGCCAAAGTCACATAGAGTCACTAAAAAGTCAAAGTGCAGAGATTATTCTACTCCGTGAGCCAGGTCAAGAAGTCCTTGAAGTGAGCATTTTATTTCCTTTTTAATGGACCAATTGGATATTAAACTTGCTAATTTGATGGATAAAATATTTTTAGAGTATATAACTACTACGAAACTCGCACCATAGATTCACTAAAAGCTCTTCTACTCTTTGAGCCATGTCAAGAACTCCTTGAAGTGAGCATTGTTTTGACATTTTTATAGTTAAATTAGTTATTAGAAATGAGAATATAGTTGGAAAATATGTTTTTAGATTATAAAAATGCTAGGAAGCTTGCGCCATAGTGTCACTAAAAAGTCAAAGTGCGGAGCTTATTCTACACTATGAGCAAGGTCAGGAAGTCATTGAAGTGAGCATTTTTTCTTTCCATTTTATTAGTCAAATATGTTATTATATAAGAGTATATAGGTGGAGAACATGTTTTCAGAGTATATAACTGCTACCAAGCTTGCGCCATAGAGTCACTAAAAACACACAGTGCAGAGTTGATTCTACTCCGTGAGCCAGGTCAAGAACTCCTTGTAGTGATCATTTTCTTTCCATTTTTATGGTCATATTAGTTATTAGACATGAGAATCTTGTTGAAAAACATGTTTGAAGAGTATAAAAATCCTAGGAAGCTTGCACCATAAAGTCACTAAAAAGTCAAAGTGCAGAGCTGATTCTACTCCGTGAGCCAGGTCTAGAACTACTTGAAGTGAGAATTTTCTTTCACTTTTTTATGGTCAAATTAGTTATTAGACATGAGAATATAGTTGGAGAACATATTTGCAGAGTATCAAAATGCTAGGAAGCTAGCGCCATAGAGTCACTAAAAAGTCAAAGTGCAGAGCTTATTCTACTCCGTGAGCCATGTCAAGAAGTCCTTGAAGAGAGAATTTATTTCCTTTTTTATGGACAAATTAGTTGTTAAACTTGCTAATATTGATGGAAAAAATGTTTTTAGAGTTTATAACTACTACGAAACTTGCATCATAGAGTCACTAAAAGCTCACAGTGCAGAGCTGATTCTACTCTTTGGGCCAACTCAAGAACTCCATGAAGTGAGCATTTTCTTGCCATTTTTATGGTCAAATTAGTTATTAGAAATGAGAATATAGTTGGAGAACATATTTTCAAAGTATCAAAATGCTAGGAAGCTTGCGCCATAGTCACATAGAGTCACTAAAAAGTCAAAGTGCAGAGATTATTCTACTCCGTGAGCCATGTCAAGAAGTCCTTGAAGTGAGCATTTTATTTCCTTTTTTATGGACCAATTAGTTATTAAACTTGCTAATTTGATGGATAAAATATTTTTAGAGTATATAACTACTGCGAAACTTGCACCATAGAGTCACTAAAAACTCTTCTACTCTTTGAGCCATGTCAAGAACTCCTTGAAGTGAGCATTTTCTTGCAATTTTTATAGTTAAATTAGTTAATAGAAATGAGAATATAGTTGGAAAATATGTTTTTAGATTATAAAAATGCTAGGAAGCTTGCGCCATAGTGTCACTAAAAAGTCAAAGTGCGGAGCTTATTCTACTCTTTGAGCAAGGTCAGGAAGTCATTAAAGTGAGCATTTTTTCTTTCCATTTTATTAGTCAAATATGTTATTATACAAGAGTATATAGGTGGAGAACATGTTTTCAGAGTATATAACTGCTACCAAGCTTGCGCCATAGAGTCACTAAAAACACACAGTGCAGAGTTGATTCTACTCCGTGAGCCAGGTCAAGAACTCTGTGTAATGAGCATTTTCTTTCCATTTTATGGTCATATTAGTTATTAGACATGAGAATCTTGTTGGAGAACATGTTTGCAGAGTATAAAAATCCTAGGAAGCTTGCACCATAGAGTCACTAAAAAGTCAAAGTGCAGAGCTGATTCTACTCCGTGAGCCAGGACTAGAACTACTTGAAGTGAGCATTTTCTTTCCCATTTTTATGGTCAAATTAGTTATTAGACATGAGAATATAGTTGGAGAACAAATTTTTTAGAGTATCAAAATGCTAGGAAGCTCGCGCCATAGAGTCACTAAAAAGTCAAAGTGCAGAGCTTATTCTACTCCGCGAGCCAGGACAAGAAGTCCTTGAAGAGAGCAGTTTATTTCCTTTTTATGGACAAATTAGTTGTTAAACTTGCTAATATTGATGGAAAAAATGTTTTTAGATTTTATAACTACTACAAAACTTGCATCATAAAGTCACTAAAAGCTCATTGTGCAGAGCTGATTCTACTCTTTGGGCCAAGTCAAAAACTCCATGAAGTGAGCATTTTCTTGTCATTTTTATGGTCAAATTATGTATTAGAAATGAGAATATAGTTGGAGAACATATTTTCAGAGTATCAAAATGCTAGGAAGCCTGCGCCATAGTCACATAGAGTCACTAAAAGGTCAAAGTGCAGAGATTATTCTACTCCGTGAGCCAGGTCAAGAAGTCCTTGAAGTGAGCATTTTATTTCCTTTTTTATGGACCAATTAGTTATTAAACTTGCTAATTTGATGGATTAAATATTTTTAGAGTATATAACTACTGCGAAACTTGCACCATAGAGTCACTAAAAACTCTTCTACTCTTTGAGCCATGTCAAGAACTCCTTGAAGTGAGCATTTTCTTGCCATTTTAATGGTTAAATTAGTTATTAGAAATGAGAATATAGTTGGAAAATATGTTTTTAGATTATAAAAATGCTTGGAAGCTTGCGCCATAGTGTCACTAAAAAGTCAAAGTGCAGAGCTTATTCTACTCTGTGGGCAAGGTCAGGAAGTCATTAATGTGAGCATTTTTTCTTTCCATTTTATTAGTCAAATGTGTTATTATACAAGAGTATATAGGTGGAGAACATGTTTTCAGAGTATATAACTGCTACCAAGCTTGCGCCATAGAGTCACTAAAAACACACAGTGCAGAGTTGATTCTACTCCGTGAGCCAGGTCAAGAACTCTGTGTAATTAGCATTTTCTTTCCATTTTTATGGTCATATTAGTTATTAGACATGAGAATCTTGTTGGAGAACATGTTTGCAGAGTATAAAAATCCTAGGAAGCTTGCACCATAGAGTCACTAGAAAGTCAAAGTGCAGAGCTGATTCTACTCCGTGAGCCAGGTCTAGAACTACTTGAAGTAAGCATTTTCTTTCCCTTTTTTATGGCCAAATTAGTTATTAGACATGAGAATATAGTTGGAGAACAAATTTTTTAGAGTATCAAAATGCTAGGAAGCTAGCGCCATAGAGTCACTAAAAAGTCAAAGTGCAGAGCTTATTCTACTCCGTGAGCCAGGTCAAGAAGTCCTTGAAGAGAGCAATTTATTTCCTTTTTATGGACAAATTAGTTGTTAAACTTGCTAATATCGATGGAAAAAATGTTTTTAGATTTTATAACTACTACAAAACTTGCATCATAAAGTCACTAAAAGCTCACAGTGCAGAGCTGATTCTACTCTTTGGGCCAAGTCAAAAACTCCATGAAGTGAGCATTTTCTTGTCATTTTTATGGTCAAATTAGGTATTAGAAATGAGAATATAGTTGGAGAACATATTTTCAGAGTATCAAAATGCTAGGAAGCTTGCGCCATAGTCACATAGAGTCACTAAAAAGTCAAAGTGCAGAGATTATTCTACTCCGTGAGCCAGGTCAAGAAGTCCTTGAAGTGAGCATTTTATTTCCTTTTTATGGACCAATTAGATATTAAACATGCTAATTTGATGGATAAAATATTTTTAGAGTATATAACTACTATGAAACTTGCACCATAGAGTCACTAAAAGCTCTTCTACTATTTGAGCCATGTCAAGAACTCCTTAAAGTGAGCATTTTTTTGCCATTTTATAGTTAAATTAGTTATTAGAAATGAGAATATAGGTGGAAAATATGTTTTTGGATTATAAAAATGCTAGGAAGCTTGCGCCATTGTATCACTAAAAAGTCAAAGTGCGGAGCTTATTCTACTCTGTGAGCAAGGCCAGGAAGTCATTGAAGTGAGCATTTTTTCTTTCCATTTTATTAGTCAAATATGTTATTATACAAGAGTATATAGGTGGAGAACATGTTTTCAGAGTATATAACTGCTACCAAGCTTGCGCCATAGAGTCACTAAAAACACACAGTGCAGAGTTGATTCTACTCCGTGAGCCAGGTCAAGAACTCCTTGTAGTGATCATTTTCTTTCCATTTTTATGGTCATATTAGTTATTAGACATGAGAATCTTGTTGAAAAACATGTTTGAAGAGTATAAAAATCCTAGGAAGCTTGCACCATAAAGTCACTAAAAAGTCAAAGTGCAGAGCTGATTCTACTCCGTGAGCCAGGTCTAGAACTACTTGAAGTGAGCATTTTCTTTCCCTTTTTTATGGTCAAATTAGTTATTAGACATGAGAATATAGTTGGAGAACATATTTTCAGAGTATCAAAATGCTAGGAAGCTAGCGCCATAGAGTCACTAAAAAGTCAAAGTGCAGAGCTTATTCTACTCTGTGAGCCATGTCAAGAAGTCCTTGAAGAGAGAATTTATTTCTTTTTTTATGGACAAATTAGTTGTTAAACTTGCTAATATTGATGGAAAAAATGTTTTTAGAGTTTATAACTACTACGAAACTTGCATCATAGAGTCACTAAAAGCTTACAGTGCAGAGCTGATTCTACTCTTTGGGCCAACTCAAGAACTCCATGAAGTGAGCCTTTTCTTGCCATTTTTATGGTCAAATTAGTTATTAGAAATGAGAATATAGTTGGAGAACATATTCTACTCCGTGAGCCAAGTCAAGAAGTCCTTGAAGTGAGCATTTTATTTCCTTTTTTATGGACCAATTAATTAATGACTTGCTAATTTGATGGATAAAATATTTTTAGGGTATATAACTACTACGAAACTTGCACCATAGAGTCACTAAAAACTCTTCTACTCTTTGAGCCATGTCAAGAACTCCTTGAAGTGAGCATTTTCTAGCCATTTTTATGGTTAAATTAGTTATTAGAAATGAGAATATAGTTTGAAAATATGTTTTTAGATTATAAAAATGCTAGGAAGCTTGCGCCATAGTGTCACTAAAAAGTCAAAGTGCGGAGCTTATTCTACTCTGTGAGCAAGGTCAGGAAGTCATTGAAGTGAGCATTTTTTCTTTCCATTTTATTAGTCAAATATGTTATTATACAAGAGTATATAGATGGAGAACATGTTTTCAGAGTATATAACTGCTACCAAGCTTGAGCCATAGAGTCTCTAAAAACACAGTGCAGAGTTGATTCTACTCCGTGAGCCAGGTCAAGAACTCATTGTAGTGAGCATTTTCTTTCCATTTTTATGGTCATATTAGTTATTAGACATGAGAATCTTGTTGGAAAACATGTTTGAAGAGTATAAAAATCCTAGGAAGCTTGCACCATAAAGTCACTAAAAAGTCAAAGTGCAGAGCTGATTCTACTCCGTGAGCCAGGTCTAGAACTACTTGAAGTGAGCATTTTCTTTCCCTTTTTTACGGTCAAATTAGTTATTAGACATGAGAATATAGTTGGAGAACATATTTTCAGAGTATCAAAATGCTAGAAAGCTAGCGCCATAGAGTCACTAAAAAGTAAAAGTACAGAGCTTATTCCACTCCGTGAGCCAGGTTAAGAAGTCCTTTAAGAGAGCAATTTATTTCCTTTTTTATGGACAAATTAGTTGTTAAACTTGCTAATATTGATGGAAAAATATTTTTAGAGTTTATAACTACTACGAAACTTGCATCATAGAGTCACTAAAAGCACACAGTGTAGAGCTAATTCTACTCTTTGGGCCAAGTCAAGAACTCCATGAAGTGAGCCTTTTCTTGCCATTTTTATGGTCAAATTAGTTATTAGAAATGAGAATATAGTTGGAGAACATATTTTCAGAGTATCAAAATGCTAGGAAGCTTGCGCCATAGTCACATAGAGTCACTAAAAAGTCAAAGTGCAGAGCTTATTCTACTCCGTGAGCCAGGTCAAGAAGTCCTTGAAGTGAGCATCTTATTTCCTTTTTTATGGACCAATTAGTTAATAACTTGCTAATTTGATGGATAAAATATTTTTAGAGTATATAACTACTACGAAACTTGCACCATAGAGTCACTAAAAACTCTTCTACTCTTTGAGCCATGTCAAGAACTCCTTGAAGTGAGCATTTTCTAGCCATTTTTATGGTTAAATTAGTTATTAGAAATGAGAATATAGTTGGAAAATATGTTTTTAGATTATAAAAATGCTAGGAAGCTTGCGCCACAGTGTCACTAAAAAGTCAAAGTACAGAGCTTATTCTACTCTGTGAGCAAGGTCAGGAAGTCATTGAAGTGAGCATTTTTTCTTTCCATTTTATTAGTCAAATATGTTATTATACAAGAGTATATAGGTGGAGAACATGTTTTTAGAGTATATAACTGCTACCAAGCTTGCGCCATAGAGTCACTAAAATCACACAGTGCAGAGTTGATTCTACTCCATGAGCCAGGTCAAGAACTCCTTGTAGTGAGCATTTTCTTTCCTTTTTTATGGTCATATTAGTTATTAGACATGAGAATCTTGTTGGAAAACATGTTTGAAGAGTATAAAAATCCTAGGAAGCTTGCACCATAAAGTCACTAAAAAGTCAAAGTGCAGAGCTGATTCTACTCTGTGAGCAAGGTCTAGAACTACTTGAAGTGAGCATTTTCTTTTCCTTTTTTATGGTCAAATTAGTTATTAGACATGAGAATATAGTTGGAGAACATATTTTCTGAGTATCAAAATGCTAGGAAGCTAGTGCCATAGAGTCATTAAAAAGTCAAAGTGCAGAGCTTATTCTACTCCGTGATCCAGGTCAAGAAGTCCTTGAAGAGAGCAATTTATTTCCTTTTTTACGGACAAATTAGTTGTTAAACTTGCTAATATTGATGGAAAAAATATTTTTAGAGTTTATAACTACTACGAAATTGCACCATAGATTCACTAAAAGCTCACAGTGCAGAGCTGATTCTACTCTTTGGGCCAAGTCAAGAACTCCATGAAGTGAGCATTTTCTTGCCATTTTTATGGTCAAATTAGTTATTAGAAATGAGAATATAGTTGGAGAACATATTTTCAGAGTATCAAAATGCTAGGAATCTTGCGCCATAGTCACATAGAGTCACTAAAAAGTCAAAGTGCAGAGATTATTCTACTCCGTGAGGCAGGTCAAGAAGTCCTTGAAGTGAGCATTTTATTTCCTTTTTTATGGACCAATTAGTTATTAAACTTTCTAATTTGATGGATAAAATATTTTTAGAGTATATAACTGCTACGAAACTTGCACCATAGAGTCACTAAAAACTCTTCCTCTCTTTGAGCAATGTCAAGAACTCCTTGAAGTGAGCATTTTCTTGCCATTTTTATGGTTAAATTAGTTATTAGAAATGAGAATATAGTTGGAAAATATGTTTTTAGATTATAAAAATGCTAGGAAGCTTGCGCCATAGTGTCACTAAAAAGTCAAAGTGTGGAGCTTATTCTACTCTGTGAGCAAGGTCAGGACGTCATTGAAGTGAACATTTTTTTTCCATTTTTATGGTCATATTAGTTATTAGACATGAGAATCTTGTTGGAAAACATGTGTGCAGAGTATAAAAATCCTAGGAAGCTTGCACCATAGAGTCACTAAAAAGTCAAAGTGCAGAGCTGATTCTACTCCGTGAGCCAAGTCTAGATACACTTGAAGTGAGCATTTTCTTGCCATTTTTATGGTCAAATTAGTTATTAGAAATGAGAATATAGTTGGAGAACATATTTTCAAAGTATCAAATTGCTAGGAAGCTTGCGCCATAGTCACATAGAGTCACTAAAAAGTCAAAGTGCAGAGATTATTCTACTCCATGAGCCAGGTCAAGAAGTCCTTGAAGTGAGCATTTTATTTCCTTTTTTATGGACCAATTAGTTATTAAACTTGCTAATTTGATGGATAAAATATTTTTAGAGTATATAACTACTATGAAACTTACACCATAGAGTCACTAAAAACTCTTCTACTCTTTGAGCCATGTCAAGAACTCCTTGAAGTGAGCATTTTCTAGCCATATTTATGGTTAAATTAGTTATTAGAAATGAGAATATTGTTGGAAAATATGTTTTTAGATTATAAAAATGCTAGGAAGCTTGCGCCATAGTGTTACTAAAAAGTCAAAGTGCAGAGCTTATTCTACTCTGTGAGCAAGGTCAGGAAGTCATTGAAGTGAGCATTTTTTCTTTCCATTTTATTAGTCAAATATGTTATTATACAAGAGTATATAGGTGGAGAACATGTTTTCAGAGTATATAACTGCTACCAAGCTTGCGCCATAGAGTCACTAAAAACACACAGTGCAGAGTTGATTCTACTCCGTGAGCCAGGTCAAGAACTCATTGTAGTGAGCATTTTCTTTCCATTTTTATGGTCATATTAGTTATTAGACATGAGAATCTTGTTGGAAAACATGTTTGAAGTGTATAAAAATCCTAGGAAGCTTGCACCATAAAGTCACTAAAAAGTCAAAGTGCAGAGCTAATTCTACTCCGTGAGCCAGGTCTAGAACTACTTGAAGTGAGCATTTTCTTTCCCTTTTTTATGGTCAAATTAGTTATTAGACATGAGAATATAGTTGGAGAACATATTTTCAAAGTATCAAATTGCTAGGAAGCTTGCGCCATAGTCACATAGAGTCACTAAAAAGTCAAAGTGCAGAGATTATTCTACTCCGTGAGCCAGGTCAAGAAGTCCTTGAAGTGAGCATTTTATTTACTTTTTTATGGACCAATTAGTTATTAAACTTGCTAATTTGATGGATAAAATATTTTTAGAGTATATAACTACTATGAAACTTATACCATAGAGTCACTAAAAACTCTTCTACTCTTTGAGCCATGTCAAGAACTCCTTGAAGTGAGCATTTTCTAGCCATTTTTATGGTTAAATTAGTTATTAGAAATGAGAATATTGATGGAAAATATGTTTTTAGATTATAAAAATGCTAGGAAGCTTGCGCCATAGTGTTACTAAAAAGTCAAAGTGCGGAGCTTATTCTACTCTGTGAGCAAGGTCAGGAAGTCATTGAAGTGAGCATTTTTTCTTTCCATTTTATTAGTCAAATATGTTATTATACAAGAGTATATAGGTGGAGAACATGTTTTCAGAGTATATAACTGCTACCAAGCTTGCGCCATAGAGTCACTAAAAACACACAGTGCAGAGTTGATTCTACTCCGTGAGCCAGGTCAAGAACTCATTGTAGTGAGCATTTTCTTTCCATTTTTATGGTCATATTAGTTATTAGACATGAGAATCTTGTTGGAAAACATGTTTGAAGTGTATAAAAATCCTAGGAAGCTTGCACCATAAAGTCAATAAAAAGTCAAAGTGCAGAGCTAATTCTACTCCGTGAGCCAGGTCTAGAACTACTTGAAGTGAGCATTTTCTTTCCCTTTTTTATGGTCAAATTAGTTATTAGACATGAGAATATAGTTGGAGAACATATTTTCAGAGTATCAAAATGCTAGGAAGCTAGCGCCATAGAGTCACTAAAAAGTCAAAGTGCAGAGCTTATTCTACTCCGTGAGCCAGGTCAAGAAGTCCTTGAAGAGAGCAATTTATTTCCTTTTTTATTGACAAATTAGTTGTTAAACTTGATAATATTGATGGAAAAAATGTTTTTAGAGTTTATAACTACTACGAAACTTGCACCATAGATTCACTAAAAGCTCACAGTGCAAAGCTGATTCTACTCTTTGGGCCAAGTCAAGAACTCCATGAAGTGAGCATTTTCTTGCCATTTTTATGGTCAAATTAGTTATTAGAAATGAGAATATAGTTGGAGAACATATTTTCAGAGTATCAAAATGCTAGGAATCTTGCGCCATAGTCACATAGAGTCACTAAAAAGTCAAAGTGCAGAGATTATTCTACTCCGTGAGTCAGGTCAAGAAGTCCTTGAAGTGAGCATTTTATTTCCTTTTTTATGGACCAATTAGTTATTAAACTTTCTAATTTGATGGATAAAATATTTTTAGAGTATATAACTGCTACGAAACTTGCACCATAGAGTCACTAAAAACTCTTCCTCTCTTTGAGCAATGTCAAGAACTCCTTGAAGTGAGTATTTTCTTGCCATTTTTATGGTTAAATTAGATATTAGAAATGAGAATATAGTTGGAAAATATGTTTTTAGATTATAAAAATGCTAGGAAGCTTGCGCCATAGTGTCACTAAAAAGTCAAAGTGTGGAGCTTATTCTACTCTGTGAGCAAGGTCAGGAAGTCATTGAAGTGAGCATTTTTTTTCCATTTTTATGGTCATATTAGTTATTAGACATGAGAATCTTGTTGGAAAACATGTGTGCAGAGTATAAAAATCCTAGGAAGCTTGCACCATAGAGTCACTAAAAAGTCAAAGTGCAGAGCTGATTCTACTCCGTGAGCCAAGTCTAGATATACTTGAAGTGAGCATTTTCTTGCCATTTTTATGGTCAAATTAGTCATTAGAAATGAGAATATAGTTGGAGAACATATTTTCAAAGTATCAAATTGCTAGGAAGCTTGCGCCATAGTCACATAGAGTCACTAAAAAGTCAAAGTGCAGACATTATTCTACTCCGTGAGCCAGGTCAAGAAGTCCTTGAAGTGAGCATTTTATTTCCTTTTTTATGGACCAATTAGTTATTAAACTTGCTAATTTGATGGATAAAATATTTTTAGAGTATATAACTACTACGAAACTTACACCATAGAGTCACTAAAAACTCTTCTACTCTTTGAGCCATGTCAAGAACTCCTTGAAGTGAGCATTTTCTAGCCATTTTTATGGTTAAATTAGTTATTAGAAATGAGAATATTGTTGGAAAATATGTTTTTAGATTATAAAAATGCTAGGAAGCTTGCGCCATAGTGTTACTAAAAAGTCAAAGTGCGGAGCTTATTCTACTCTGTGAGCAAGGTCAGGAAGTCATTGAAGTGAGCATTTTTTCTTTCCATTTTATTAGTCAAATATGTTATTATACAAGAGTATATAGGTGGAGAACATGTTTTCAGAGTATATAACTGCTACCAAGCTTGTGCCATAGAGTCACTAAAAACACACAGTGCAGAGTTGATTCTACTCCGTGAGCCAGGTCAAGAACTCATTGTAGTGAGCATTTTCTTTCCATTTTTATGGTCATATTAGTTATTAGACATGAGAATCTTGTTGGAAAACATGTTTGAAGAGTATAAAAATCCTAGGAAGCTTGCACCATAAAGTCACTAAAAAGTCAAAGTGCAGAACTAATTCTACTCCGTGAGCCAGGTCTAGAACTACTTGAAGTGAGTATTTTCTTTCCCTTTTTTATGGTCAAATTAGTTATTAGACATGAGAATATAGCTGGAGAAGATATTTTCAGAGTATCAAAATGCTAGGAAGCTAGCGCCATAGAGTCACTAAAAAGTCAAAGTGCAGAGCTTATTCTACTCCGTGAGCCAGGTCAAGAAGTCCTTGAAGAGAGCAATTTATTTCCTTTTTTATTGACAAATTAGTTGTTAAACTTGATAATATTGATGGAAAAAATGTTTTTATAGTTTATAACTACTACGAAACTTGCACCATAGATTCACTAAAAGCTCACAGTGCAGAGCTGATTCTACTCTTTGGGCCAAGTCAAGAACTCCATGAAGTGAGCATTTTCTTGCCATTTTTATGGTCAAATTAGTTATTAGAAATGAGAATATAGTTGGAGAACATATTTTCAGAGTATCAAAATCCTAGGAATCTTGCGCCATAGTCACATAGAGTCACTAAAAAGTCAAAGTGCAGAGATTATTCTACTCCGTGAGTCAGGTCAAGAAGTCCTTGAAGTGAGCATTTTATTTCCTTTTTTATGGACCAATTAGTTATTAAACTTTCTAATTTGATGGATAAAATATTTTTAGAGTATATAACTGCTACGAAACTTGCACCATAGAGTCACTAAAAACTCTTCCTCTCTTTGAGCAATGTCAAGAACTCCTTGAAGTGAGTATTTTCTTGCCATTTTTATGGTTAAATTAGATATTAGAAATGAGAATATAGTTGGAAAATATGTTTTTAGATTATAAAAATGCTAGGAAGCTTGCGCCATAGTGTCACTAAAAAGTCAAAGTGTGGAGCTTATTCTACTCTGTGAGCAAGGTCAGGAAGTCATTGAAGTGAGCATTTTTTTTCCATTTTTATGGTCATATTAGTTATTAGACATGAGAATCTTGTTGGAAAACATGTGTGCAGAGTATAAAAATCCTAGGAAGCTTGCACCATAGAGTCACTAAAAAGTCAAAGTGCAGAGCTGATTCTACTCCGTGAGCCAAGTCTAGATATACTTGAAGTGAGCATTTTCTTGCCATTTTTATGGTCAAATTAGTTATTAGAAATGAGAATATAGTTGGAGAACATATTTTCAAAGTATCAAATTGCTAGGAAGCTTGCGCCATAGTCACATAGAGTCACTAAAAAGTCAAAGTGCAGACATTATTCTACTCCGTGAGCCAGGTCAAGAAGTCCTTGAAGTGAGCATTTTATTTCCTTTTTTATGGACCAATTAGTTATTAAACTTGCTAATTTGATGGATAAAATATTTTTAGAGTATATAACTACTACGAAACTTACACCATAGAGTCACTAAAAACTCTTCTACTCTTTGAGCCATGTCAAGAACTCCTTGAAGTGAGCATTTTCTAGCCATTTTTATGGTTAAATTAGTTATTAGAAATGAGAATATTGTTGGAAAATATGTTTTTAGATTATAAAAATGCTAGGAAGCTTGCGCCATAGTGTTACTAAAAAGTCAAAGTGCGGAGCTTATTCTACTCTGTGAGCAAGGTCAGGAAGTCATTGAAGTGAGCATTTTTTCTTTCCATTTTATTAGTCAAATATGTTATTATACAAGAGTATATAGGTGGAGAACATGTTTTCAGAGTATATAACTGCTACCAAGCTTGTGCCATAGAGTCACTAAAAACACACAGTGCAGAGTTGATTCTACTCCGTGAGCCAGGTCAAGAACTCATTGTAGTGAGCATTTTCTTTCCATTTTTATGGTCATATTAGTTATTAGACATGAGAATCTTGTTGGAAAACAAGTTTGAAGAGTATAAAAATCCTAGGAAGCTTGCACCATAAAGTCACTAAAAAGTCAAAGTGCAGAACTAATTCTACTCCGTGAGCCAGGTCTAGAACTACTTGAAGTGAGTATTTTCTTTCCCTTTTTTATGGTCAAATTAGTTATTAGACATGAGAATATAGCTGGAGAAGATATTTTCAGAGTATCAAAATGCTAGGAAGCTAGCGCCATAGAGTCACTAAAAAGTCAAAGTGCAGAGCTTATTCTACTCCGTGAGCCAGGTCAAGAAGTCCTTGAAGAGAGCAATTTATTTCCTTTTTTATTGACAAATTAGTTGTTAAACTTGATAATATTGATGGAAAAAATGTTTTTATAGTTTATAACTACTACGAAACTTGCACCATAGATTCACTAAAAGCTCACAGTGCAGAGCTGATTCTACTCTTTGGGCCAAGTCAAGAACTCCATGAAGTGAGCATTTTCTTGCCATTTTTATGGTCAAATTAGTTATTAGAAATGAGAATATAGTTGGAGAACATATTTTCAGAGTATCAAAATCCTAGGAATCTTGCGCCATAGTCACATAGAGTCACTAAAAAGTCAAAGTGCAGAGATTATTCTACTCCGTGAGTCAGGTCAAGAAGTCCTTTAAGTGAGCATTTTATTTCCTTTTTTATGGAACAATTAGTTATTAAACTTTCTAATTTGATGCATAAAATATTTTTAGAGTATATAACTGCTACAAAACTTGCACCATAGAGTCACTAAAAACTCTTCCTCTCTTTGAGCAATGTCAAGAACTCCTTGAAGTGAGTATTTTCTTGCCATTTTTATGGTTAAATTAGATATTAGAAATGAGAATATAGTTGGAAAATATGTTTTTAGATTATAAAAATGCTAGGAAGCTTGCGCCATAGTGTCACTAAAAAGTCAAAGTGTGGAGCTTATTCTACTCTGTGAGCAAGGTCAGGAAGTCATTGAAGTGAGCATTTTTTTTTCCATTTTTATGGTCATATTAGTTATTAGACATGAGAATCTTGTTGGAAAACATGTGTGCAGAGTATAAAAATCCTAGGAAGCTTGCACCATAGAGTCACTAAAAAGTCAAAGTGCAGAGCTGATTCTACTCCGTGAGCCAAGTCTAGATATACTTGAAGTGAGCATTTTCTTGCCATTTTTATGGTCAAATTAGTTATTAGAAATGAGAATATAGTTGGAGAACATATTTTCAAAGTATCAAATTGCTAGGAAGCTTGCGCCATAGTCACATAGAGTCACTAAAAAGTCAAAGTGCAGACATTATTCTACTCCGTGAGCCAGGTCAAGAAGTCCTTGAAGTGAGCATTTTATTTCCTTTTTTATGGACCAATTAGTTATTAAACTTGCTAATTTGATGGATAAAATATTTTTAGAGTATATAACTACTACGAAACTTACACCATAGAGTCACTAAAAACTCTTCTACTCTTTGAGCCATGTCAAGAACTCCTTGAAGTGAGCATTTTCTAGCCATTTTTATGGTTAAATTAGTTATTAGAAATGAGAATATTGTTGGAAAATATGTTTTTAGATTATAAAAATGCTAGGAAGCTTGCGCCATAGTGTTACTAAAAAGTCAAAGTGCGGAGCTTATTCTACTCTGTGAGCAAGGTCAGGAAGTCATTGAAGTGAGCATTTTTTCTTTCCATTTTATTAGTCAAATATGTTATTATACAAGAGTATATAGGTGGAGAACATGTTTTCAGAGTATATAACTGCTACCAAGCTTGTGCCATAGAGTCACTAAAAACACACAGTGCAGAGTTGATTCTACTCCGTGAGCCAGGTCAAGAACTCATTGTAGTGAGCATTTTCTTTCCATTTTTATGGTCATATTAGTTATTAGACATGAGAATCTTGTTGGAAAACATGTTTGAAGAGTATAAATATCCTAGGAAGCTTGCACCATAAAGTCACTAAAAAGTCAAAGTGCAGAACTAATTCTACTCCGTGAGCCAGGTCTAGAACTACTTGAAGTGAGTATTTTCTTTCCCTTTTTTATGGTCAAATTAGTTATTAGACATGAGAATATAGCTGGAGAAGATATTTTCAGAGTATCAAAATGCTAGGAAGCTAGCGCCATAGAGTCACTAAAAAGTCAAAGTGCAGAGCTTATTCTACTCCGTGAGCCAGGTCAAGAAGTCCTTGAAGAGAGCAATTTATTTCCTTTTTTATTGACAAATTAGTTGTTAAACTTGATAATATTGATGGAAAAAATGTTTTTATAGTTTATAACTACTACGAAACTTGCACCATAGATTCACTAAAAGCTCACAGTGCAGAGCTGATTCTACTCTTTGGGCCAAGTCAAGAACTCCATGAAGTGAGCATTTTCTTGCCATTTTTATGGTCAAATTAGTTATTAGAAATGAGAATATAGTTGGAGAACATATTTTCAGAATATCAAAATCCTAGGAATCTTGCGCCATAGTCACATAGAGTCACTAAAAAGTCAAAGTGCAGAGATTATTCTACTCCGTGAGTCAGGTCAAGAAGTCCTTTAAGTGAGCATTTTATTTCCTTTTTTATGGACCAATTAGTTATTAAACTTTCTAATTTGATGGATAAAATATTTTTAGAGTATATAACTGCTACGAAACTTGCACCATAGAGTCACTAAAAACTCTTCCTCTCTTTGAGCAATGTCAAGAACTCCTTGAAGTGAGCATTTTCTTGCCATTTTTATGGTTAAATTCGTTATTAGAAATGAGAATATAGTTGGAAAATATGTTTTTAGATTATAAAAATGCTAGGAAGCTTGCGCCATAGTGTCACTAAAAAGTCAAAGTGTGGAGCTTATTCTACTCTGTGAGCAAGGTCAGGAAGTCATTGAAGTGAACATTTTTTTTTCATTTTTATGGTCATATTAGTTATTAGACATGAGAATCTTGTTGGAAAACATGTGTGCAGAGTATAAAAATCCTAGGAAGCTTGCACCATAGAGTCACTAAAAAGTCAAAGTGCAGAGCTGATTCTACTCCGTGAGCCAAGTCTAGATATACTTGAAGTGAGCATTTTCTTGCCATTTTTATGGTCAAATTAGTTATTAGAAATGAGAATATAGTTGGAGAACATATTTTCAAAGTATCAAATTGCTAGGAAGCTTGCGCCATAGTCACATAGAGTCACTAAAAAGTCAAAGTGCAGAGATTATTCTACTCCGTGAGCCAGGTCAAGAAGTCCTTGAAGTGAGCATTTTATTTACTTTTTTATGGACCAATTAGTTATTAAACTTGCTAATTTGATGGATAAAATATTTTTAGAGTATATAACTACTATGAAACTTATACCATAGAGTCACTAAAAACTCTTCTACTCTTTGAGCCATGTCAAGAACTCCTTGAAGTGAGCATTTTCTAGCCATTTTTATGGTTAAATTAGTTATTAGAAATGAGAATATTGTTGGAAAATATGTTTTTAGATTATAAAAATGCTAGGAAGCTTGCGCCATAGTGTTACTAAAAAGTCAAAGTGCGGAGCTTATTCTACTCTGTGAGCAAGGTCAGGAAGTCATTGAAGTGAGCATTTTTTCTTTCCATTTTATTAGTCAAATATGTTATTATACAAGAGTATATAGGTGGAGAACATGTTTTCAGAGTATATAACTGCTACCAAGCTTGTGCCATAGAGTCACTAAAAACACACAGTGCAGAGTTGATTCTACTCCGTGAGCCAGGTCAAGAACTCATTGTAGTGAGCATTTTCTTTCCATTTTTATGGTCATATTAGTTATTAGACATGAGAATCTTGTTGGAAAACATGTTTGAAGAGTATAAAAATCCTAGGAAGCTTGCACCATAAAGTCACTAAAAAGTCAAAGTGCAGAACTAATTCTACTCCGTGAGCCAGGTCTAGAACTACTTGAAGTGAGTATTTTCTTTCCCTTTTTTATGGTCAAATTAGTTATTAGACATGAGAATATAGCTGGAGAAGATATTTTCAGAGTATCAAAATGCTAGGAAGCTAGCGCCATAGAGTCACTAAAAAGTCAAAGTGCAGAGCTTATTCTACTCCGTGAGCCAGGTCAAGAAGTCCTTGAAGAGAGCAATTTATTTCCTTTTTTATTGACAAATTAGTTGTTAAACTTGATAATATTGATGGAAAAAATGTTTTTATAGTTTATAACTACTACGAAACTTGCACCATAGATTCACTAAAAGCTCACAGTGCAGAGCTGATTCTACTCTTTGGGCCAAGTCAAGAACTCCATGAAGTGAGCATTTTCTTGCCATTTTTATGGTCAAATTAGTTATTAGAAATGAGAATATAGTTGGAGAACATATTTTCAGAGTATCAAAATCCTAGGAATCTTGCGCCATAGTCACATAGAGTCACTAAAAAGTCAAAGTGCAGAGATTATTCTACTCCGTGAGTCAGGTCAAGAAGTCCTTTAAGTGAGCATTTTATTTCCTTTTTTATGGACCAATTAGTTATTAAACTTTCTAATTTGATGGATAAAATATTTTTAGAGTATATAACTGCTACGAAACTTGCACCATAGAGTCACTAAAAACTCTTCCTCTCTTTGAGCAATGTCAAGAACTCCTTGAAGTGAGCATTTTCTTGCCATTTTTATGGTTAAATTAGTTATTAGAAATGAGAATATAGTTGGAAAATATGTTTTTAGATTATAAAAATGCTAGGAAGCTTGCGCCATAGTGTCACTAAAAAGTCAAAGTGTGGAGCTTATTCTACTCTGTGAGCAAGGTCAGGAAGTCATTGAAGTGAACATTTTTTTTTCATTTTTATGGTCATATTAGTTATTAGACATGAGAATCTTGTTGGAAAACATGTGTGCAGAGTATAAAAATCCTAGGAAGCTTGCACCATAGAGTCACTAAAAAGTCAAAGTGCAGAGCTGATTCTACTCCGTGAGCCAAGTCTAGATATACTTGAAGTGAGCATTTTCTTGCCATTTTTATGGTCAAATTAGTTATTAGAAATGAGAATATAGTTGGAGAACATATTTTCAAAGTATCAAATTGCTAGGAAGCTTGCGCCATAGTCACATAGAGTCACTAAAAAGTCAAAGTGCAGAGATTATTCTACTCCGTGAGCCAGGTCAAGAAGTCCTTGAAGTGAGCATTTTATTTACTTTTTTATGGACCAATTAGTTATTAAACTTGCTAATTTGATGGATAAAATATTTTTAGAGTATATAACTACTATGAAACTTATACCATAGAGTCACTAAAAACTCTTCTACTCTTTGAGCCATGCCAAGAACTCCTTGAAGTGAGCATTTTCTAGCCATTTTTATGGTTAAATTAGTTATTAGAAATGAGAATATTGTTGGAAAATATGTTTTTAGATTATAAAAATGCTAGGAAGCTTGCGCCATAGTGTTACTAAAAAGTCAAAGTGCGGAGCTTATTCTACTCTGTGAGCAAGGTCAGGAAGTCATTGAAGTGAGCATTTTTTCTTTCCATTTTATTAGTCAAATATGTTATTATACAAGAGTATATAGGTGGAGAACATGTTTTCAGAGTATATAACTGCTACCAAGCTTGCGCCATAGAGTCACTAAAAACACACAGTGCAGAGTTGATTCTACTCCGTGAGCCAGGTCAAGAACTCATTGTAGTGAGCATTTTCTTTCCATTTTTATGGTCATATTAGTTATTAGACATGAGAATCTTGTTGGAAAACATGTTTGAAGTGTATAAAAATCCTAGGAAGCTTGCACCATAAAGTCAATAAAAAGTCAAAGTGCAGAGCTAATTCTACTCCGTGAGCCAGGTCTAGAACTACTTGAAGTGAGCATTTTCTTTCCCTTTTTTATGGTCAAATTAGTTATTAGACATGAGAATATAGTTGGAGAACATATTTTCAGAGTATCAAAATGCTAGGAAGCTAGCGCCATAGAGTCACTAAAAAGTCAAAGTGCAGAGCTTATTCTACTCCGTGAGCCAGGTCAAGAAGTCCTTGAAGAGAGCAATTTATTTCCTTTTTTATTGACAAATTAGTTGTTAAACTTGATAATATTGATGGAAAAAATGTTTTTAGAGTTTATAACTACTACGAAACTTGCACCATAGATTCACTAAAAGCTCACAGTGCAGAGCTGATTCTACTCTTTGGGCCAAGTCAAGAACTCCATGAAGTGAGCATTTTCTTGCCATTTTTATGGTCAAATTAGTTATTAGAAATGAGAATATAGTTGGAGAACATATTTTCAGAGTATCAAAATGCTAGGAATCTTGCGCCATAGTCACATAGAGTCACTAAAAAGTCAAAGTGCAGAGATTATTCTACTCCATGAGTCAGGTCAAAAAGTCCTTGAAGTGAGCATTTTATTTCCTTTTTTATGGACCAATTAGTTATTAAACTTTCTAATTTGATGGATAAAATATTTTTAGAGTATATAACTGCTACGAAACTTGCACCATAGAGTCACTAAAAACTCTTCCTCTCTTTGAGCAATGTCAAGAACTCCTTGAAGTGAGTATTTTCTTGCCATTTTTATGGTTAAATTAGATATTAGAAATGAGAATATAGTTGGAAAATATGTTTTTAGATTATAAAAATGCTAGGAAGCTTGCGCCATAGTGTCACTAAAAAGTCAAAGTGTGGAGCTTATTCTACTCTGTGAGCAAGGTCAGGAAGTCATTGAAGTGAGCATTTTTTTTCCATTTTTATGGTCATATTAGTTATTAGACATGAGAATCTTGTTGGAAAACATGTGTGCAGAGTATAAAAATCCTAGGAAGCTTGCACCATAGAGTCACTAAAAAGTCAAAGTGCAGAGCTGATTCTACTCCGTGAGCCAAGTCTAGATATACTTGAAGTGAGCATTTTCTTGCCATTTTTATGGTCAAATTAGTTATTAGAAATGAGAATATAGTTGGAGAACATATTTTCAAAGTATCAAATTGCTAGGAAGCTTGCGCCATAGTCACATAGAGTCACTAAAAAGTCAAAGTGCAGACATTATTCTACTCCGTGAGCCAGGTCAAGAAGTCCTTGAAGTGAGCATTTTATTTCCTTTTTTATGGACCAATTAGTTATTAAACTTGCTAATTTGATGGATAAAATATTTTTAGAGTATATAACTACTACGAAACTTACACCATAGAGTCACTAAAAACTCTTCTACTCTTTGAGCCATGTCAAGAACTCCTTGAAGTGAGCATTTTCTAGCCATTTTTATGGTTAAATTAGTTATTAGAAATGAGAATATTGTTGGAAAATATGTTTTTAGATTATAAAAATGCTAGGAAGCTTGCGCCATAGTGTTACTAAAAAGTCAAAGTGCGGAGCTTATTCTACTCTGTGAGCAAGGTCAGGAAGTCATTGAAGTGAGCATTTTTTCTTTCCATTTTATTAGTCAAATATGTTATTATACAAGAGTATATAGGTGGAGAACATGTTTTCAGAGTATATAACTGCTACCAAGCTTGTGCCATAGAGTCACTAAAAACACACAGTGCAGAGTTGATTCTACTCCGTGAGCCAGGTCAAGAACTCATTGTAGTGAGCATTTTCTTTCCATTTTTATGGTCATATTAGTTATTAGACATGAGAATCTTGTTGGAAAACATGTTTGAAGAGTATAAAAATCCTAGGAAGCTTGCACCATAAAGTCACTAAAAAGTCAAAGTGCAGAACTAATTCTACTCCGTGAGCCAGGTCTAGAACTACTTGAAGTGAGTATTTTCTTTCCCTTTTTTATGGTCAAATTAGTTATTAGACATGAGAATATAGCTGGAGAAGATATTTTCAGAGTATCAAAATGCTAGGAAGCTTGCGCCATAGAGTCACTAAAAAGTCAAAGTGCAGAGCTTATTCTACTCCGTGAGCCAGGTCAAGAAGTCCTTGAAGAGAGCAATTTATTTCCTTTTTTATTGACAAATTAGTTGTTAAACTTGATAATATTGATGGAAAAAATGTTTTTAGAGTTTATAACTACTACGAAACTTGCACCATAGATTCACTAAAAGCTCACAGTGCAGAGCTGATTCTACTCTTTGGGCCAAGTCAAGAACTCCATGAAGTGAGCATTTTCTTGCCATTTTTATGGTCAAATTAGTTATTAGAAATGAGAATATAGTTGGAGAACATATTTTCAGAGTATCAAAATCCTAGGAATCTTGCGCCATAGTCACATAGAGTCACTAAAAAGTCAAAGTGCAGAGATTATTCTACTCCGTGAGTCAGGTCAAGAAGTCCTTTAAGTGAGCATTTTATTTCCTTTTTTATGGACCAATTAGTTATTAAACTTTCTAATTTGATGGATAAAATATTTTTAGAGTATATAACTGCTACGAAACTTGCACCATAGAGTCACTAAAAACTCTTCCTCTCTTTGAGCAATGTCAAGAACTCCTTGAAGTGAGCATTTTCTTGCCATTTTTATGGTTAAATTAGTTATTAGAAATGAGAATATAGTTGGAAAATATGTTTTTAGATTATAAAAATGCTAGGAAGCTTGCGCCATAGTGTCACTAAAAAGTCAAAGTGCGGAGCTTATTCTACTCTGTGAGCAAGGTCAGGAGGTCATTGAAGTGAACATTTTTTTTCATTTTTATGGTCATATTAGTTATTAGACATGAGAATCTTGTTGGAAAACATGTGTGCAGAGTATAAAAATCCTAGGAAGCTTGCACCATAGAGTCACTAAAAAGTCAAAGTGCAGAGCTGATTCTACTCCGTGAGCCAAGTCTAGATATACTTGAAGTGAGCATTTTCTTGCCATTTTTATGGTCAAATTAGTTATTAGAAATGAGAATATAGTTGGAGAACATATTTTCAAAGTATCAAATTGCTAGGAAGCTTGCGCCATAGTCACATAGAGTCACTAAAAAGTCAAAGTGCAGAGATTATTCTACTCCGTGAGCCAGGTCAAGAAGTCCTTGAAGTGAGCATTTTATTTACTTTTTTATGGACCAATTAGTTATTAAACTTGCTAATTTGATGGATAAAATATTTTTAGAGTATATAACTACTATGAAACTTACACCATAGAGTCACTAAAAACTCTTCTACTCTTTGAGCCATGTCAAGAACTCCTTGAAGTGAGCATTTTCTAGCCATTTTTATGGTTAAATTAGTTATTAGAAATGAGAATATTGTTGGAAAATATGTTTTTAGATTATAAAAATGCTAGGAAGCTTGCGCCATAGTGTTACTAAAAAGTCAAAGTGCGGAGCTTATTCTACTCTGTGAGCAAGGTCAGGAAGTCATTGAAGTGAGCATTTTTTCTTTCCATTTTATTAGTCAAATATGTTATTATACAAGAGTATATAGGTGGAGAACATGTTTTCAGAGTATATAACTGCTACCAAGCTTGCGCCATAGAGTCACTAAAAACACACAGTGCAGAGTTGATTCTACTCCGTGAGCCAGGTCAAGAACTCATTGTAGTGAGCATTTTCTTTCCATTTTTATGGTCATATTAGTTATTAGACATGAGAATCTTGTTGGAAAACATGTTTGAAGTGTATAAAAATCCTAGGAAGCTTGCACCATAAAGTCACTAAAAAGTCAAAGTGCAGAGCTAATTCTACTCCGTGAGCCAGGTCTAGAACTACTTGAAGTGAGCATTTTCTTTCCCTTTTTTATGGTCAAATTAGTTATTAGACATGAGAATATAGTTGGAGAACATATTTTCAGAGTATCAAAATGCTAGGAAGCTAGCGCCATAGAGTCACTAAAAAGTCAAAGTGCAGAGCTTATTCTACTCCGTGAGCCAGGTCAAGAAGTCCTTGAAGAGAGCAATTTATTTCCTTTTTTATTGACAAATTAGTTGTTAAACTTGATAATATTGATGGAAAAAATGTTTTTAGAGTTTATAACTACTACGAAACTTGCACCATAGATTCACTAAAAGCTCACAGTGCAGAGCTGATTCTACTCTTTGGGCCAAGTCAAGAACTCCATGAAGTGAGCATTTTCTTGCCATTTTTATGGTCAAATTAGTTATTAGAAATGAGAATATAGTTGGAGAACATATTTTCAGAGTATCAAAATCCTAGGAATCTTGCGCCATAGTCACATAGAGTCACTAAAAAGTCAAAGTGCAGAGATTATTCTACTCCGTGAGTCAGGTCAAGAAGTCCTTTAAGTGAGCATTTTATTTCCTTTTTTATGGACCAATTAGTTATTAAACTTTCTAATTTGATGGATAAAATATTTTTAGAGTATATAACTGCTACGAAACTTGCACCATAGAGTCACTAAAAACTCTTCCTCTCTTTGAGCAATGTCAAGAACTCCTTGAAGTGAGCATTTTCTTGCCATTTTTATGGTTAAATTAGTTATTAGAAATGAGAATATAGTTGGAAAATATGTTTTTAGATTATAAAAATGCTAGGAAGCTTGCGCCATAGTGTCACTAAAAAGTCAAAGTGCGGAGCTTATTCTACTCTGTGAGCAAGGTCAGGAAGTCATTGAAGTGAACATTTTTTTTTCATTTTTATGGTCATATTAGTTATTAGACATGAGAATCTTGTTGGAAAACATGTGTGCAGAGTATAAAAATCCTAGGAAGCTTGCACCATAGAGTCACTAAAAAGTCAAAGTGCAGAGCTGATTCTACTCCGTGAGCCAAGTCTAGATATACTTGAAGTGAGCATTTTCTTGCCATTTTTATGGTCAAATTAGTTATTAGAAATGAGAATATAGTTGGAGAACATATTTTCAAAGTATCAAATTGCTAGGAAGCTTGCGCCATAGTCACATAGAGTCACTAAAAAGTCAAAGTGCAGAGATTATTCTACTCCGTGAGCCAGGTCAAGAAGTCCTTGAAGTGAGCATTTTATTTACTTTTTTATGGACCAATTAGTTATTAAACTTGCTAATTTGATGGATAAAATATTTTTAGAGTATATAACTACTATGAAACTTACACCATAGAGTCACTAAAAACTCTTCTACTCTTTGAGCCATGTCAAGAACTCCTTGAAGTGAGCATTTTCTAGCCATTTTTATGGTTAAATTTGTTATTAGAAATGAGAATATTGTTGGAAAATATGTTTTTAGATTATAAAAATGCTAGGAAGCTTGCGCCATAGTGTTACTAAAAAGTCAAAGTGCGGAGCTTATTCTACTCTGTGAGCAAGGTCAGGAAGTCATTGAAGTGAGCATTTTTTCTTTCCATTTTATTAGTCAAATATGTTATTATACAAGAGTATATAGGTGGAGAACATGTTTTCAGAGTATATAACTGCTACCAAGCTTGCGCCATAGAGTCACTAAAAACACACAGTGCAGAGTTGATTCTACTCCGTGAGCCAGGTCAAGAACTCATTGTAGTGAGCATTTTCTTTCCATTTTTATGGTCATATTAGTTATTAGACATGAGAATCTTGTTGGAAAACATGTTTGAAGTGTATAAAAATCCTATGAAGCTTGCACCATAAAGTCACTAAAAAGTCAAAGTGCAGAGCTAATTCTACTCCGTGAGCCAGGTCTAGAACTACTTGAAGTGAGCATTTTCTTTCCCTTTTTTATGGTCAAATTAGTTATTAGACATGAGAATATAGTTGGAGAACATATTTTCAGAGTATCAAAATGCTAGGAAGCTAGCGCCATAGAGTCACTAAAAAGTCAAAGTGCAGAGCTTATTCTACTCCGTGAGCCAGGTCAAGAAGTCCTTGAAGAGAGCAATTTATTTCCTTTTTTATTGACAAATTAGTTGTTAAACTTGATAATATTGATGGAAAAAATGTTTTTAGAGTTTATAACTACTACGAAACTTGCACCATAGATTCACTAAAAGCTCACAGTGCAGAGCTGATTCTACTCTTTGGGCCAAGTCAAGAACTCCATGAAGTGAGCATTTTCTTGCCATTTTTATGGTCAAATTAGTTATTAGAAATGAGAATATAGTTGGAGAACATATTTTCAGAGTATCAAAATGCTAGGAATCTTGCGCCATAGTCACATAGAGTCACTAAAAAGTCAAAGTGCAGAGATTATTCTACTCCGTGAGTCAGGTCAAGAAGTCCTTGAAGTGAGCATTTTATTTACTTTTTTATGGACCAATTAGTTATTAAAATTTCTAATTTGATGGATAAAATATTTTTAGAGTATATAACTGCTACGAAACTTGCACCATAGAGTCACTAAAAACTCTTCCTCTCTTTGAGCAATGTCAAGAACTCCTTGAAGTGAGCATTTTCTTGCCATTTTTATGGTTAAATTAGATATTAGAAATGAGTATATAGTTGGAAAATATGTTTTTAGATTATAAAAATGCTTGGAAGCTTGCGCCATAATGTCACTAAAAAGTCAAAGTGTGGAGCTTATTCTACTCTGTGAGCAAGGTCAGGAAGTCATTGAAGTGAGCATTTTTTTTCCATTTTTATGGTCATATTAGTTATTAGACATGAGAATCTTGTTGGAAAACATGTGTGCAGAGTATAAAAATCCTAGGAAGCTTGCACCATAGAGTCACTAAAAAGTCAAAGTGCAGAGCTGATTCTACTCCGTGAGCCAAGTCTAGATATACTTGAAGTGAGCATTTTCTTGCCATTTTTATGGTCAAATTAGTTATTAGAAATGAGAATATAGTTGGAGAACATATTTTCAAAGTATCAAATTGCTAGGAAGCTTGCGCCATAGTCACATAGAGTCACTAAAAAGTCAAAGTGCAGAGATTATTCTACTCCGTGAGCCAGGTCAAGAAGTCCTTGAAGTGAGCATTTTATTTACTTTTTTATGGACCAATTAGTTATTAAACTTGCTAATTTGATGGATAAAATATTTTTAGAGTATATAACTACTATGAAACTTACACCATAGAGTCACTAAAAACTCTTCTACTCTTTGAGCCATGTCAAGAACTCCTTGAAGTGAGCATTTTCTAGCCATTTTTATGGTTAAATTAGTTATTAGAAATGAGAATATTGTTGGAAAATATGTTTTTAGATTATAAAAATGCTAGGAAGCTTGCGCCATAGTGTTACTAAAAAGTCAAAGTGCGGAGCTTATTCTACTCTGTGAGCAAGGTCAAAAAGTCATTGAAGTGAGCATTTTTTCTTTCCATTTTATTAGTCAAATATGTTATTATACAAGAGTATATAGGTGGAGAACATGTTTTCAGAGTATATAACTGCTACCAAGCTTGCGCCATAGAGTCACTAAAAACACACAGTGCAGAGTTGATTCTACTCCGTGAGCCAGGTCAAGAACTCATTGTAGTGAGCATTTTCTTTCCATTTTTATGGTCATATTAGTTATTAGACATGAGAATCTTGTTGGAAAACATGTTTGAAGTGTATAAAAATCCTAGGAAGCTTGCACCATAAAGTCACTAAAAAGTCAAAGTGCAGAGCTAATTCTACTCCGTGAGCCAGGTCTAGAACTACTTGAAGTGAGCATTTTCTTTCCCTTTTTTATGGTCAAATTAGTTATTAGACATGAGAATATAGTTGGAGAACATATTTTCAGAGTATCAAAATGCTAGGAAGCTAGCGCCATAGAGTCACTAAAAAGTCAAAGTGCAGAGCTTATTCTACTCCGTGAGCCAGGTCAAGAAGTCCTTGAAGAGAGCAATTTATTTCCTTTTTTATTGACAAATTAGTTGTTAAACTTGATAATATTGATGGAAAAAATGTTTTTAGAGTTTATAACTACTACGAAACTTGCACCATAGATTCACTAAAAGCTCACAGTGCAGAGCTGATTCTACTCTTTGGGCCAAGTCAAGAACTCCATGAAGTGAGCATTTTCTTGCCATTTTTATGGTCAAATTAGTTATTAGAAATGAGAATATAGTTGGAGAACATATTTTCAGAGTATCAAAATGCTAGGAATCTTGCGCCATAGTCACATAGAGTCACTAAAAAGTCAAAGTGCAGAGATTATTCTACTCCGTGAGTCAGGTCAAGAAGTCCTTGAAGTGAGCATTTTATTTACTTTTTTATGGACCAATTAGTTATTAAAATTTCTAATTTGATGGATAAAATATTTTTAGAGTATATAACTGCTACGAAACTTGCACCATAGAGTCACTAAAAACTCTTCCTCTCTTTGAGCAATGTCAAGAACTCCTTGAAGTGAGCATTTTCTTGCCATTTTTATGGTTAAATTAGATATTAGAAATGAGTATATAGTTGGAAAATATGTTTTTAGATTATAAAAATGCTAGGAAGCTTGCGCCATAGTGTCACTAAAAAGTCAAAGTGTGGAGCTTATTCTACTATGTGAGCAAGGTCAGGAAGTCATTGAAGTGAGCATTTTTTTTCCATTTTTATGGTCATATTAGTTATTAGACATGAGAATCTTGTTGGAAAACATGTGTGCAGGGTATAAAAATCCTAGGAAGCTTGCACCATAGAGTCACTAAAAAGTCAAAGTGCAGAGCTGATTCTACTCCGTGAGCCAAGTCTAGATATACTTGAAGTGAGCATTTTCTTGCCATTTTTATGGTCAAATTAGTTATTAGAAATGAGAATATAGTTGGAGAACATATTTTCAAAGTATCAAATTGCTAGGAAGCTTGCGCCATAGTCACATAGAGTCACTAAAAAGTCAAAGTGCAGAGATTATTCTACTCCGTGAGCCAGGTCAAGAAGTCCTTGAAGTGAGCATTTTATTTCCTTTTTTATGGACCAATTAGTTATTAAACTTGCTAATTTGATGGATAAAATATTTTTAGAGTATATAACTACTATGAAAGTTACACCATAGAGTCACTAAAAACTCTTCTACTCTTTGAGCCATGTCAAGAACTCCTTGAAGTGAGCATTTTCTAGCCATTTTTATGGTTAAATTAGTTATTAGAAATGAGAATATTGTTGGAAAATATGTTTTTAGATTATAAAAATGCTAGGAAGCTTGCGCCATAGTGTTACTAAAAAGTCAAAGTGCGAAGCTTATTCTACTCTGTGAGCAAGGTCAGGAAGTAATTGAAGTGAGCATTTTTTCTTTCCATTTTTATTAGTCAAATATGTTATTATACAAGAGTATATAGGTGGAGAACATGTTTTCAGAGTATATAACTGCTACCAAGCTTGCGCCATAGAGTCACTAAAAACACACAGTGCAGAGTTGATTCTACTCCGTGAGCCAGGTCAAGAACTCCTTGTAGCGAGCATTTTCTTTCCATTTTTATGGTCATATTAGTTATTAGACATGAGAATCTTGTTGGAAAACATGTTTGAAGTGTATAAAAATCCTAGGAAGCTTGCACCATAAAGTCACTAAAAAGTCAAAGTGCAGAGCTAATTCTACTCCGTGAGCCAGGTCTAGAACTACTTGAAGTGAGCATTTTCTTTCCCTTTTTTATGGTCAAATTAGTTATTAGACATGAGAATATAGTTGGAGAACATATTTTCAGAGTATCAAAATGCTAGGAAGCTTGCGCCAAAGTCTTATAGAGTCACTAAAAAGTCAAAGTGCATATCTTATTATACTCCATGAGCCAGGTCATGTAGTCGTTGAAGTGAGCATTTTATTTCCTTTTTTATGGACAAATTAGTTATTAAACTTGCTAATATTGATGTAAAAAATGTTTTTAGAGTATATAACTGCTATGAAACTTGCGCCATAGTGTCTCTAAAAACTCACATTGCAGAGCTGATTCTACTCTTTGAGCCATGTCAAGAACTCCTTAAAGTGAGCATTTTCTTGCCATTTTTATGGTCAAATTAGTTATTGGACATGAGAATGTAGTTGGAAAATATCTTTTTAGATTATAAAAATGCTAGGAAGCTTGCGCCATAGTGTCGCTAAAAAGTCAAAGTGCGGAGCTTATTCTACTCTATGAGTATTTTTTCTTTCCATTTTTATAGTCAAATATTTTATTATACAAGAGTCTATAGGTGGAGAACATGTTTTCTGAGTATATAACTGCTATGAAGCTTGCGCCATATAGTCACTAAAAACACACAGTGCAGAGTTGATTCTACATTGTGAGCCAGGTCAAGAAATCCTTGTAGTGAACATTTTCTTTCCATTTTTATGGTAATATTAGTTATTAGACATGAGAATCTTGTTGGAGAACATTTTTGCAGAGATGATTCTACTCCGTGAGCCAGGTCTAGAACTACTTTAAGTAAGCATTTTCTTGCCATTTTTATGGTCAAATTAGTTATTAGACATGAGAATATTGTTGGAAAATATATTTTTAGATTATAAAAATGCTAGGAAGCTTGCGCCATAGTGTCACTAAAAAGTCAAAGTGCGGAGCTTATTCTACTCTGTGAGCCAGGTCAGGAAGTCATTGAAGTGAGCATTTTTTTCCATTTTTATAGTTAAATATTTATTATACAAGAGTATATAGGTGGAGAACATGTTTTCAGAGTATATAATTGCTATGAAGCTTGCGCCATAGAGTTACTAAAAACACACAGTGTAGAGTTTATTCTACTCCGTGTGCCAGGTCAAGAACTCCTTGTAGTGAGCATTTTCTTTCCATTTTTATGGTCATATTAGTTATCAGATATGAGAATCTTGTTGGAGAACATGTTTGCAGAGTATAAAAATCCTAGAAAGCTGGCACCATAGAGTCACTAAAAAGTCAAAGTGCAGAGCTGATTCTACTCCGTGAGACAGGTCTAGAACTACTTGAAGTGAGCATTTTCTTGCCATATTTATGGTCAAATTAGTTATTAGACATGAGAATATAGTTGGAAAACATATTTTCAAAGTATCAAAATGCTAGGAAGCTTGCCCCATAGTCTTATAGAGTCACTAAAAAGTCAAAGTTCAGAGATTATTCTACTCCGTGACCAGGTCAAGAAGTCCTTGAAGTGAGCATTTTATTTCCTTTTTATGGACAAATTAGTTATTAAACTTGCTAATATTGATGGATAAAATATTTTTAGAGTATATAACTGCTACGAAACTTGCACCATAGAGTCACTAAAAACTAACAGTGCAAAGCTAATTCTACTCTTTGAGCCATGTCAAGAACTCCTTGAAGTGAGAATTTTCTTACCATTTTTATGGTAAAATTAGTTATTAGACATGAGAATATTGTTGGAAAATATGTTTTTATATTATAAAAATGCTAGGAAGCTTGCGCCATAGTGTCACTAAAAAGTCAAAGTGCGGAGTTTATTCTACTCTGTGAGCCAGTTCAGGAAGTCATTGAAGTGAGCATTTTTTCTTTCCATTTTTATAGTGAAATAAGTTATTATACAAGAGTATATAGGTGGAGAACATGTTTTTAGAGTATATAACTGCTACCAAGCTTGCGCCATAGAGTCACTAAAAACACACAGTGTAGAGTTGATTCTACTCCGTGAGCTAGGTCAAGAACTCCTTGTAGTGAGCATTTTCTTTCCATTTTTATGGTCATATTAGTTTTTAGACATGAGAATCTTGTTGGAGAACATGTTTGCAGAGTATAAAAATCCTAGGAAGCTTACACCATAGAGTCACTAAAAAGTCAAAGTGCAGAGCTGATTCTACTCCGTGAGCTAGGTCTAGAACTACTTGAAGTGAGCATTTTCTTGCCATTTTTACGGTCAAATTAGGTATTAGACATGAGAATATAGTTGGAGAACATATTTTTAGAGTATCAAAATGATAGGAAGCTTGCGCCATAGAGTCACTAAAAAGTCAAAGTGTAGAGCTTATTCTACTCCATGAGCCAGGTCAAGAAGTCTTTGAAGAGAGCATTTTATTTCCTTTTTTATGGACAAATTATTTATTAAACTTGCTAATATTGATGGAAATTTTTTTTTGAGGATATAACTGCTACGAAACTTCCACCATAGAGTCACTAAAAACTCACAGTGTAGTGCCAATTTTATTCTTTGAGCCAAGTCTAGAACTCCTTGAAGTGAGCATTTTCTTGCCATTTTTATGGTCAAATTAGTTATAGAAATGAGAATATAGTTGAAGAACATATTTTTAGAGTATCAAATTGCTTGGAAGCTTTCTCCATAGAGTCACTAAAAAGTCAAAGTTCAGAGCTTATTCTACTCCGTGAGCTAGGTCAAGAAGTCCTTAAAGAGAGAATTTTATTTCCTTTTTTATGGACAAATTAGTTATTAAACTTGCTAATATTGACAGAAAAAATGTTTTAGAGTATATAACTGCTACGAAACTTCCACCATAGAGTCGCTAAAAACTCACAGTGCAGAGTTGATTCTACTCTTTGAGCCATGTCAAGAACTCCTTGAAGTGAGCATTTTCTTACCATTTTTATAGTCAAATTAGTTATTAGACATGAGAATATAGTTGGAAAACATGTTTTTATATTATAAAAATGCTAGGAAGGTTGCGCCATAGTGTCACTAAAAAGTCAAAGTGCGGAGCTTATTCTACTCTGTTAGCCAGGTCAGGAAGTCATTGAAGTGAGCATTTTTTCTTTCCATTTTTATTGTGAAATAAGTTATTATACAAGAATATATAGGTGGAGAACATGTTTTCAGAGTATATAACTGCTATCAAGCTTGCGCCATAGAGTCAATAAAAACACACAGTGCAGAGTTGAGTCTACTCCGTGAGTCAGGTCAAGAACTCTTTATAGTGAGCATTTTCTTTCCATTTTTATGGTCATATTAGTTATTAGACATGAGAATCTTATTGGAGAACATGTTTTCAGAGTATAAAAATCCTAGGAAGCTTACACCATAGAGTCACTAAAAAGTCAAAGTGCAGAGCTGATTCTACTCCGTGAGCTAGGTCTAGAACTACTTGAAGTGAGCATTTTCTTGCCATTTTTATGGTCAAATTAGTTATTAGACATGAGAATATAGTTGGAGACCATATTTTCAGAGTATCAAAATGATAGGAATCTTGCACCATAGAGTCACTAAAAAGTCAAAGTGTAGAGCTTATTCTACTCCGTGAGCCAAGTCAAGAAGTCCTTGAAGATAGCATTTTATTTCCTTTTTACGGACAAATTATTTATTTAAATTGCTAATATTGATTAAAAAAATGTTTTTTTAGTATATAACTGCTACGAAACTTCCACCATAGAGTCACTAAAAACTCACAGTGTAGTGTCGATTCTACTCTTTGAGCCAAGTCTAGAACTCCTTGAAGTTAGCATTTTCTTTCCATTTTTATAGTCAAATTAGTTATTAGAAATGAGAATATAGTTGGAGAACATATTTTAAGAGAATCAAAATGCAAGCAAGCTTGCGCCACAGTCTTATAGAGTCACTAAAAAGTCAAAGTGCAGAGCTTATTCCACTCCATGAGCCAGGTCAAGTAGTCCTTGAAGTGAGCATTTTATTTTTTTTATGGACAAATTAGTTATTAAACTTGCTAATATTGATGGATAAAATGTTTTTAGAGTGTATAACTGCTACGAAACTTACACCATAGAGTCACTAAAAACTCACAGTGCAGAGCTGATTCTACTCTTTGAGCCAGGTCAAGAACTCCTTAAAGTGAGCATTTTCTTGCCATTTTCATGGTCAAATTAGTTATTAGACATGAGAATATAGATGGAAAATATGTTTTTAGATTATAAAAATGCTAGGAAGCTTGCGCTATAGTGTCACTAAAAAGTCAAAGTGCGGAGCTTATTCTACTCTGTGAGCCAGGTCAGGAAGCCATTTAAGTGAGCATTTTTTTCCATTTTTGTAGTTGAATATTTATTATACAAGAGTATATAGGTGGAGAACATGTTTTCAGAGTATATAATTTCTACGACGCTTGCGCCATGGAGTTACAAAAAACACCAGTGTACAGTTGATTCTACTCCGTGAGCCAGGTCAAGAACTCCTTGTAGTGAGCATTTTCTTTCTATTTTTATGGTCATATTAGTTATCAGACATGAGAATCTTGTTGGAGAACATATTTGCAGAGTATAAAAATCCTAGAAAGCTGGCACCATAGTGTCATAAAAAATCAAAGTGCAGAGCTGATTCTACTCCGTGAGACAGGTTTAGAATTACTTGAAGTGAGCATTTTCTTGCCATTTTTATGGTCAAAGTAGTTATTAGACATGAGAATATAGTTGGAGAACATATTTTCAGAGTATCAAAATGCTAGGAAGCTTGCGCCATAGAGTCACTAAAAAGTCAAAGTGCAGAGCTTGTACTACTCCGTGAGCCAGGTCATGAAGTCCTTGAAGAGAGCATTTTATTTCCTTTTTTATGGACAAATTAGTTAATAAAATTTCTAATATTGATGTAAAAAATATCTTTAGAGTATATAACTACAAAGAAACTTGCACCATAGAGTCACTAAAAACTCACAGTGCAGAGTTGATTCTACTCTTTGGGCCAAGTCAAGAACTCCTTGAAGTGAGCATTTTCTTGCCATTTTTATGGTGAAAGTAGTTATTAGACATGAGAATATAGTTGGAGAACATATTTTCAGAGTATCAAAATGCTAGGAAGCTTGCGCCATAGAGTCACTAAAAAGTCAAAGTGCAGAGCTTATTCTACTCCGTGAGCCAGGTCAAGAAGTCCTTGAAGAGAGCATTTTATTTCCTTTTTTACGGAAAAATTTGTTATTAAACTTGCTAATATAGATGAAAAAAAAGTTTTTAGAATATATAACTGCTACGAAACTTGCACCATAGAGTCACTAAAAACTCACAGTACAGAGCTGATTCTACGCTTTGGGCCAAGTCAAGAACTCCTTGAAGTGAGCATTTTCTTGCCATTTTTATGGTCAAATTAGTTATTAGAAATGAGAATATAGTTGGAAAACATATTTTTAGAGTATCAAAATGCTAGGAAGCTTGCGCCATAGTCTCATAGAGTCACTAAAAAGTCAAAGTGCAGAGATTATTCTACTCCGTGAGCCAGGTCAAGAACTCCTTGTAGTGAGCATTTTCTTTCCATTTTTATGGTCATATTAGTTATTAGACATGAGAATCTTGTTGGAGAACATCTTTGCAGAGTACAAAAATCCTAGAAAGCTGGCACCATAGAGTCACTAAAAAGTCAAAGTGCAGAGCTGATTCTACTCCGTGAGCTAGGTATAGAACTACTTGAAGTGAGCATTTTCTTGCCATTTTTATGGTCAAATTAGTTATTAGATGTGAGAATATAGTTGGAGAACATATTTTCAGAGTATCAAAATGATACGAAGCTTGCGGCATAGAGTCACTAAAAAGTCAAAGTACATAATTATTCTACTCCGTGAGCCAGGTCAAGAAGTCCTTGAAGTGAGCATTTTATTTCCTTTTTTACAGACAAATTATTTATTAAACTTGATAATATTGATGGAATTTTTTTTTTGAGTATATAACTGCTACGAAACTTCCACCATAGAGTCACTAAAAACTCACAGTGTAGTGCTGATTCTACTCTTTGAGCCAAGTCTAGAACTCCTTGAAGTGAGCATTTTCTTTCCATTTTTATGATCAAATTAGTTATTAGAAATGTGAATATAGTTTTAGAACATATTTTAAGAGTATCAAAATGCTAGGAAGCTTGCGCCATAGTCTTATAGAGTCACTAAAAAGTCAAAGTGCAGAGCTTATTCCACTCCATGAGCCAGGTCAAGTAGTCCTTGAAGTGAGCATTTTTTTTTTATGGACAAATTAGTTATTAAACTTGCTAATATTGATGGATTGAATATTTTTAGAGTATATAACTGCTACGAAACTTACACCATAGAGTCACTAAAAACTCACAGTGCAGAGCTGATTCTACTTTTTGAGCCAGGTCAAGAACTCCTTAAAGTGAGAATTTTCTTGATATTTTCATGGTCAAATTAGTTATTAGACATGAGAATATAGTTGGAAAATATGTTTTTAGATTATAAAAATGCTAGGATGCTTGCGCCATAGTGACACTAAAAAGTCAAAGTGCGGAGCTTATTCTACTCTATGAGCCAGGTTAGGAAGTCATTGAAGTGAGCATTTTTTTCCATTTTTATATACAAATAATTATTATACAAGAGTATATAGGTGGAGAACATGTTTTCAGAGTATATAATTGCTACGAAGCTTGCGCCATAGAGTTACTAAAAACACACAATGTAGAGTTGATTCTACTACGTGAGCCAGGTCAAGAACTCCTTGTGGTGAGCATTTTCTTTCCATTTTTATGGTCATATTAGTTATCAGACATGAGAATCTTGTTGTAGAACTTGTTTGCAGAGTATAAAAATCCTAGAAAGCTGGCACCATAGAGTCACTAAAAAGTCAAAGTGCAGAGCTGATTCTACTCCATGAGACAGGTCTAGAACTACTTGAAGTGAGCATTTTCTTTCCATTTTTATGGTAAAATTAGTTATTAGACATGAGAATATAGTTGGAGAACATATTTTCAGAGTATCAAAATGCTAGGAAGCTTTCGCCATAGAGTCACTAAAAAGTCAAAGTGCAGAGCTTATTCTACTCCGTGAGCCAGGTCAAGAATCCTTGAAGAGAGCATTTTATTTCCTTTTTGATGGACAAATTAGTAATTAAAATTGCTAATATTGATGTAAAAAATGTTTTTAGATTATATAACTACTACGAAACTTGCACCATAGAGTCACTAAAAACTCACAGTGCATAGCTGATTCTACTCTTTGGGCCAAGTCAAGAACTCCTTGAAGTGAGCATTTTCTTGCCATTTTTATGGTCAAATTAGTTATTAGAAATGAGAATATAGTTGGAAAACATATTTTTAGAGTATCAAAATGCTAGGAAGCTTGCGCCATAGTCTCATAGAGTCACTAAAAAGTCAAAGTGCAGAGATTATTCTACTCCGTGAGCCAGGTCAAGAACTCCTTGTAGTGAGCATTTTCTTTCCATTTTTATGGTCATATTAGTTATTAGACATGAGAATCTTGTTGGAGAACATGTTTGCAGAGTACAAAAATCCTAGAAAGCTGGCACCATAGAGTCACTAAAAAGTCAAAGTGCAGAGCTGATTCTACTCCGTGAGCTAGGTCTAGAACTACTTGAAGTGAGCATTTTCTTGCCATTTTTATGGTCAAATTAGTTATTAGATGTGATAATATAGTTGGAGAACAAATTTTCAGAGTATCAAAATGATACGAAGCTTGCGGCATAGAGTCACTAAAAAGTCAAAGTACAGAGCTTATTCTACTCCGTGAGCCAGGTCAAGAAGTCCTTGAAGTGAGCATTTTATTTCCTTTTTTACAGACAAATTATTTATTAAACTTGATAATATTGATGGAATTTTTTTTTTTGAGTATATAACTGCTACGAAACTTCCACCATAGAGTCACTAAAAACTCGCAGTGTAGTGCTGATTCTACTCTTTGAGCCAAGTCTAGAACTCCTTGAAGTGAGCATTTTCTTTCCATTTTTATGAACAAATTAGTTATTAGAAATGTGAATATAGTTTTAGAACATATTTTAAGAGTATCAAAATGCTAGGAAGCTTGCGCCATAGTCTTATAGAGTCACTAAAAAGTCAAAGTGCAGAGCTTATTCCACTCCATGAGCCAGGTCAAGTAGTCCTTGAAGTGAGCATTTTATTTATTTTATGGACAAATTAGTTATTAAACTTGCTAATATTGATGGATTGAATATTTTTAGAGTAAATAACTGCTACGAAACTTACACCATAGAGTCACTAAAAACTCACAGTGAAGAGCTGATTCTACTTTTTGAGCCAGGTCAAGAACTCCTTAAAGTGAGAATTTTCTTGATATTTTCATGGTCAAATTAGTTATTAGACATGAGAATATAGTTGGAAAATATGTTTTTAGATTATAAAAATGCTAGGATGCTTGCGCCATAGTGACACTAAAAAGTCAAAGTGCGGAGCTTATTCTACTCTATGAACCAGGTTAGGAAGTCATTGAAGTGAGCATTTTTTTCCATTTTTATATACAAATAATTATTATACAAGAGTATATAGGTGGAGAACATGTTTTCAGAGTATATAATTGCTACGAAGCTTGCGCCATAGAGTTACTAAAAACACACAATGTAGAGTTGATTCTACTACGTGAGCCAGGTCAAGAACTCCTTGTGGTGAGCATTTTCTTTCCATTTTTATGGTCATATTAGTTATCAGACATGAGAATCTTGTTGTAGAACTTGTTTGCAGAGTATAAAAATCCTAGAAAGCTGGCACCATAGAGTCACTAAAAAGTCAAAGTGCAGAGCTGATTCTACTCCGTGAGACAGGTCTAGAACTACTTGAAGTGAGCATTTTCTTTCCATTTTTATGGTAAAATTAGTTATTAGACATGAGAATATAGTTGGAGAACATATTTTCAAAGTATCAAAATGCTAGGAAGCTTTCGCCATAGAGTCACTAAAAAGTCAAAGTGCAGAGCTGATTCTACTCCGTGAGCTAGGTCTAGAACTACTTGAAGTGAGCATTTTCTTGCCATTTTTATGGTCAAATTAGTTATTAGATGTGAGAATATAGTTGGAGAACATATTTTCAGAGTATCAAAATGATACGAAGCTTGCAGCATAGAGTCACTAAAAAGTCAAAGTACAGAGCTTATTCTACTCCGTGAGCCAGGTCAAGAAGTCCTTGAAGTGAGCATTTTATTTCCTTTTTTATAGACAAATTATTTATTAAACTTGATAATATTGATGGAATTTTTTTTTTGAGTATATAACTGCTACGAAACTTCCACCATAGAGTCACTAAAAACTCACAGTGTAATGCTGATTCTACTCTTTGAGCCAAGTCTAGAACTCCTTGAAGTGAGCATTTTTTTCCATTTTTATGGTCATATTAGTTATCAGACATGAGAATCTTGTTGTAGAACTTGTTTGCAGAGTATAAAAATCCTAGAAAGCTGGCACCATAGAGTCACTAAAAAGTCAAAGTGCAGAGCTGACTCTACTCCGTGAGACAGGTCTAGAACTACTTGAAGTGAGCATTTTCTTTCCATTTTTATGGTAAAATTAGTTATTAGACATGAGAATATAGTTGGAGAACATATTTTCAGAGTATCAAAATGCTAGGAAGCTTTCGCCATAGAGTCACTAAAATGTCAAAGTACAGAGCTTATTCTACTCCGTGAGCCAGATCAAGAATCCTTGAAGAGAGCATTTTATTTCCTTTTTGATGGACAAATTAGTAATTAAAATTGCTAATATTGATGTAAAAAATGTTTTTAGATTATATAACTACTACGAAACTTGCACCATAGAGTCACTAAAAACTCACAGTGCATAGCTGATTCTACTCTTTGGGCCAAGTCAAGTAACTCCTTGAAGTGAGCATTTTCTTGTCATTTTTATGGTCAAATTAGTTATTAGAAATGAGAATATAGTTGGAGAACAATTTTTCAAAGTATCAAATTGTTAGGAAGTTTGTGCCATAGAGTCACTAAAAAGTCAAAGTTCAGAGCTTATTCTACTCCGTGAGCCAGGTCAAGAAGTCCTTGAAGAGAGCATTTTATTTCCTTTTTTATGCACAAATTAGTTATTAAACTTGCTAATATTGATGGAAAAAATGTTTTAGAGTATATAACTGCTATGAAACTTGCACCAAAGAGTCACTAAAAACTCACAGTGCAGAGCTGATTCTACTCTTTGGGCCAAGTCATGAACTCCTTGAAGTGAGCATTTTCTTGCCATTTTTATGATCAAATTAGTTATTAGAAATGAGAATATAGTTGGAGAACATATTTTTAGAGTATCAAAATGCTAGGAAGCTTGCGCCATAGTCTCATAGAATCACTAAAAATTCAAAGTGCAGAGATTATTCTACTCCGTGAGCCAGGTCAAGAACTCCTTGTAGTGAGCATTTTCTTTCCATTTTTATGGTCATATTAGTTATTAGACATGAGAATCTTGTTGGAGAACATGTTTGCAGAGTAAAAAAATCCTAGTAAGCTTACACCATAGAGTCACTAAAAAGTCAAAGTGCAGACCTGATTCTACTCCGTGAGCTAGGTCTAGAACTACTTGAAGTGAGCATTTTCTTGCCATTTTTATGGTCAAATTAGTTATTAGACATGAGAATATAGTTGGAAAACATATTTTCAGAGTATTAAAATGATAGGAAGCTTGCCCCATAGAGTCACTAAAAAGTCAAAGTGCAGAGCTTATTCTACTCCGTGAGCCAGGTCAAGAAGTCCTTGAAGAGAGCATTTTATTTCCTTTTTTACGGAGAAATTATTTATTAAACTTGCTAATATTGATGGAAAAAAATGTTTTTTGAGTATATAACTTCTACGAAACTTCCACCATAGAGTCACTAAAAACTCACAGTGTAGTGCCGATTCTACTCTTTGAGCCAAGTCTGAACTCCTTGAAGTAAGCATTTTCTTTCCATTTTTATGTTCATATTAGTTATTAGAAATGAGAATATAGTTGGAGAACATATTTTAAGAGTATCAAAATGCTAGGAAGCTTGCGCCATAGTCTTATAGAGTCACTAAAAAGTCAAAGTGCAGAGCTTATTCCACTCCATGAGCCAGGTCAAGTAATCCTTGAAGTGACCATTTTATTTTTTTTATGGACAAATTAGTTATAAAACTTGCTAATATTGATGGAAAAAATGTTTTTAGAGTATATAAGTGCTACGAAACTTACACCATAGAGTCACTAAAAACTCACAGTGCAGAGCTGATTCTACTCTTTGAGCCATGTCAAGAACTCCTTAAAGTGAGCATTTTCTTGACATTTTCATGGTCAAATTAGTTATTAGACATGAGAATATAGTTGTAAAATATGTTTTTCGATAATAAAAATGCTAGGAAGCTTGCGCCATAGTTTCACTAAAAAGTCAAAGTGCAGAGCTTATTCTACTCTGTGAGCCAGGTCAGGAAGTCATTAAAGTGAGCATTTTTTTTCCATTTTTATAGTAAAATATTTATTATACAAGAGTATATAGGTGGAGAACAAGTTTTCAGAGTATATAATTGCTACGAAGCTTGAGCCATAGAGTTACTAAAAACACACAGTGTAGAGTTGATTCTACTCCGTGAGCCAGATCAAGAACTCCTTGTAGTGAGCATTTTCTTTCCATTTTTATGGTCATATTAGTTATTAGACATGAGAATCTTGTTGGAGAACATGTTTGCAAAGTTTAAAAATCCTAGAAAGCTGGCACCATATAGACACTAAAAAGTCAAAGTGCAGAGTTGATTCTACTCCGTGAGCCAGGTCTAGAACTACTTAAAGTGAGCATTTTCTTGCCATTTTTATGGTCAAATTAGTTATTAGACATGAGAATATAGTTGGAGAAAATATTTTTAGAGTATCAAAATGCTAGAAAGCTTGCGCCCTAGAGTCACTAAAAAGTCAAAGTGTAGAGCTTATTCTACTCCGTAAGCCAGGTCAAGAAGCCCTTGAAGAGAGTATTTTATTTCCTTTTTTACGGACAAATTAGTTATTAAACTTGCAAATATTGATGGAAAATGTTTTTAGAGTATATAACTACTACGAAACTTGCACCATAGAGTCATTAAAAACTCACAGTGCAGAGTTGATTCTACTTTTTGGGCCAAGTCAAGAACTCCTTGAAGTGAGAATTTTCTTGTCATTTTTATGGTCAAATTAGTTATTAGAAATGAGAATATAGTTATAGAACATATTTTCAAAGTATCAAATTGCTAGGAAGCTTGCGCCATAGAGTTACTAAAAAGTCAAAGTGTGCAGAGCGTATTCTACTCCGTGAGGGAGGTCAAGAAGTCCTTGAAGAGAGCATTTTATTTCCTTTTTTATGGACAAATTAGTTATTAAACTTGCTAATATTGATGGAAAAAATGTTTTAGAGTATATAACTGCTACGAAACTTGCACCATAGATTCACTAAAAACTCATAGTGCAGAGCTGATTCTACTCTTTAGGCCAAGTCAAGAACTCCTTGAAGTGAGCATTTTCTTGCCATTTTTATGGTAAAATAAGTCATAAGAAATGAGAATGTAGTTGGAGAACATATTGTCAGAGTATCAAAATGCTAGGAAGCTTGCGCCATAGTCTTATAGAGTCACTAAAAAGTCAAAGTGCAGAGATTATTCTACTCCGTGAGCCGGGTAAAGAAGTCCTTGAAGTGAGCATTTTGTTTCCTTTTTTATAGACAAATTGGTTATTAAACATGCTAATATTGATGGATAAAATATTTTTAGAGTATATAACTGCTACGAAACTTTCACCATAGAGTCCTAAAAAACTTACAGTGCAGAGCTGATTCTACTCTTTGAGCCATGTCAAGAACTCATTGAAGTGAGCATTTTTTCATTCCATTTTTATAGTGAAATAAGTTCTTATACAGGAGTATATACGTGGAGAACATGTTTTCAAAGTATATAACTGTTACCAAGCTTGCACCATAGAGTCACTAAAAACACACAGTGCAGAGTTGATTCTACTCCGTGAGCCAGGTCAAGAACTCCTTGTAGTGAGCATTTTCTTTCCATTTTTATGGTCATATTAGTTAGTAGACATGAGAATCTTGTTGGAGAACATGTTGGCAGAGTATAAAAATCCTAGGAAGCTTACACCATAGAGTCACTAAAAAGTCAAAGTGCAGAGCTGATTCTACTCCGTGAGCTAGGTCTAGAACTACTTGAAGTGTGCATTTTATTGACATTTTTATGGTCAAATTAGTTATTAGACATTAGAATATAGTTGGAGAACATATTTGTTGAGTATCGAAATGATAGGAAGCTTGCGCCATAGAGTCACTAAAAAGTCAGAGTGCAGAGCTTATTCTACTCCGTGAGCTAGGTCAAGAAGTCCTTGAAGAGAACATTTATTTCCTTTTTTACGGACAAATTATTTATTAAACTTGCTAATATTGATGGAAAAAATATTTTTAGAGTATATAACTGCTACAAAACTTGCACAATAGAGTCACTAAAAGCTCACAGTGTAGTGTCGATTCTACTCTTTGAGCCAAGTCTAGAACCCCTTGAAGTGAGCATTTTCTTGCCATTTTTATGGTCAAATTAGTTATTAGAAATGAGAATATAGTTGAAGAACTTATTTTAAGAGTATCAAAATGATAGGAAGCTTGAACCATAGTCTTATAGAGTCACTAAAAAGTTAAAGTGCAGAACTTATTCTACTCCATGAGCCAGGTCAAGTAGTCCTTGAAGTGAGCATTTTATTTTTTTATGGATAAATTAGTAATTAAACTTGCTAATATTGATGGATAAAAAGTTTTTAGAGTATATAACTGCCACGAAACTTACACCATAGAGTCACTAAAAACTTACAGTGCAGAGCTGATTCTACTCTTTGAGCCAGGTCAAGAACTCCTTGAAGTAAGCATTTTCTTGCAATTTTAATGGTCAAATTAGTAATTAGAAATGAGAATATATTTGGAAAATATATTTTTAGATTATAATAATGCTAGGAAGCTTGCACGATAGAGTCACTAAAAATTCAAAGTGCAGAGCTGATTCTACTCCGTGAGCCAGGTCTAGAACTACTATAAGTGAGCATTTTCTTGCCATTTTTATGGTCAAATTAGTTATTAGACATGAGTATATAGTTGTAGAACATATTTTCAGAGTATCAAAATGCTAGGAAGCTAGCGCCATAGAGTCACTAAAAAGTAAAAGTGCAGAGCTTATTATACTCCATGAGGGAGGTCAAGAAGTCCTTGAAGAGAGGATTTTATTTCCTTTTTTATGGACAAATTAGTTATTAAACTTGCTAATATTGATGGAAAAAATGTTTTTATAGTATATAACTGCTACAAAACTTGCACCATAGTGTCACAAAAAACTCACAGTGCAGAGCTGATTCTGCTCTTTGAACCATGTCAAGAACTCCTTAAAGTGAGCATTTTCTTGCCATTTTCGTGGTCAAATTAGTTATTAGACATGAGAATATAGTAGGAAAATATGTTTTTAGATTATAAATATGCTAGGAAGCTTGCGCAATAGTGTCACTAAAAAGTCAAAGTGCGGAGCCTATTCTACTCTGTGAGCCAGGTCAGGAAGTCATTGAAGTGAGCATATTTTTCCATTTTTATAGTCAAATATTTTATTACACAAGAGTATATAGGTGGAGAACGTGTTTTCAGAGTATATAACTACTACTAAGCTTGCGCCATAGAGTCACTAAAAACACACAGTGCAGAGTTGATTCTACTCCGTGAGCCTGGTCAAGAACTCCTTGTAGTGAGCATTTTCTTTCCATTTTTATGGTCATATTAGTTATTAGACATGAGAATCTAGTTGGAGAACATGTTTGAAGAGTATAAAAATCCTAGAAAGCTTGCAACCTTGAGTCACCAAAAAGTCAAAGTGCAGAGCTGATTCTACTCCGTGAGACAGGTCTAGAACTACTTGAAGTGAGCATTTTCTTTCCATTTTTATGGTAAATTTAGTTATTAGACATGAGAATATAGTTGGAGAATATATTTTTAGAGTATCAAAATGCTAGGAAGCTAGCGCCTTAGAGTCACTAAAAAGTCAAAGTGCAGAGCTTATTCTACTCCGTGAGGGAGGTCAAGAAGTCCTTGAAGAGAGCATTTTATTTCCTTTTTTATGGAAAAATTAGTTATTAAACTTGCTAATAATGATGTAAAAAATGTTTTTAGAGTATATAACTGCTACGAAACTTACACCATAGAGTCACTAAAAACTCACAGTGAAGAGCTGATTCTACTTTTTGAGCCAGGTCAAGAACTCCTTAAAGTGAGAATTTTCTTGATATTTTCATGGTCAAATTAGTTATTAGACATGAGAATATAGTTGGAAAATATGTTTTTAGATTATAAAAATGCTAGGATGCTTGCGCCATAGTGACACTAAAAAGTCAAAGTGCGGAGCTTATTCTACTCTATGAGCCAGGTTAGGAAGTCATTGAAGTGAGCATTTTTTTCCATTTTTATATACAAATAATTATTATACAAGAGTATATAGGTGGAGAACATGTTTTCAGAGTATATAATTGCTACGAAGCTTGCGCCATAGAGTTACTAAAAACACACAATGTAGAGTTGATTCTACTACGTGAGCCAGGTCAAGAACTCCTTGTGGTGAGCATTTTCTTTCCATTTTTATGGTCATATTAGTTATCAGACATGAGAATCTTGTTGTAGAACTTGTTTGCAGAGTATAAAAATCCTAGAAAGCTGGCACCATAGAGTCACTAAAAAGTCAAAGTGCAGAGCTGATTCTACTCCGTGAGACAGGTCTAGAACTACTTGAAGTGAGCATTTTCTTTCCATTTTTATGGTAAAATTAGTTATTAGACATGAGAATATAGTTGGAGAACATATTTTCAGAGTATCAAAATGCTAGGAAGCTTTCGCCATAGAGTCACTAAAAAGTCAAAGTGCAGAGCTTATTCTACTCCGTGAGCCAGGTCAAGAATCCTTGAAGAGAGCATTTTATTTCCTTTTTGATGGACAAATTAGTAATTAAAATTGCTAATATTGATGTAAAAAATGTTTTTAGATTATATAACTACTACGAAACTTGCACCATAGAGTCACTAAAAACTCACAGTGCATAGCTGATTCTACTCTTTGGGCCAAGTCAAGAACTCCTTGAAGTGAGCATTTTCTTGCCATTTTTATGGTCAAATTAGTTATTATAAATGAGAATATAGTTGGAAAACATATTTTTAGAGTATCAAAATGCTAGGAAGCTTGCGCCATAGTCTCATAGAGTCACTAAAAAGTCAAAGTGCAGAGATTATTCTACTCCGTGAGCCAGGTCAAGAACTCCTTGTAGTGAGCATTTTCTTTCCATTTTTATGGTCATATTAGTTATTAGACATGAGAATCTTGTTGGAGAACATGTTTGCAGAGTACAAAAATCCTAGAAAGCTGGCACCATAGAGTCACTAAAAAGTCAAAGTGCAGAGCTGATTCTACTCCGTGAGCTAGGTCTAGAACTACTTGAAGTGAGCATTTTCTTGCCATTTTTATGGTCAAATTAGTTATTAGATGTGATAATATAGTTGGAGAACAAATTTTCAGAGTATCAAAATGATACGAAGCTTGCGGCATAGAGTCACTAAAAAGTCAAAGTACAGAGCTTATTCTACTCCGTGAGCCAGGTCAAGAAGTCCTTGAAGTGAGCATTTTATTTCCTTTTTTACAGACAAATTATTTATTAAACTTGATAATATTGATGGAATTTTTTTTTTTGAGTATATAACTGCTACGAAACTTCCACCATAGAGTCACTAAAAACTCGCAGTGTAGTGCTGATTCTACTCTTTGAGCCAAGTCTAGAACTCCTTGAAGTGAGCATTTTCTTTCCATTTTTATGAACAAATTAGTTATTAGAAATGTGAATATAGTTTTAGAACATATTTTAAGAGTATCAAAATGCTAGGAAGCTTGCGCCATAGTCTTATAGAGTCACTAAAAAGTCAAAGTGCAGAGCTTATTCCACTCCATGAGCCAGGTCAAGTAGTCCTTGAAGTGAGCATTTTATTTATTTTATGGACAAATTAGTTATTAAACTTGCTAATATTGATGGATTGAATATTTTTAGAGTAAATAACTGCTACGAAACTTACACCATAGAGTCACTAAAAACTCACAGTGAAGAGCTGATTCTACTTTTTGAGCCAGGTCAAGAACTCCTTAAAGTGAGAATTTTCTTGATATTTTCATGGTCAAATTAGTTATTAGACATGAGAATATAGTTGGAAAATATGTTTTTAGATTATAAAAATGCTAGGATGCTTGCGCCATAGTGACACTAAAAAGTCAAAGTGCGGAGCTTATTCTACTCTATGAGCCAGGTTAGGAAGTCATTGAAGTGAGCATTTTTTTCCATTTTTATATACAAATAATTATTATACAAGAGTATATAGGTGGAGAACATGTTTTCAGAGTATATAATTGCTATGAAGCTTGCGCCATAGAGTTACTAAAAACACACAATGTAGAGTTGATTCTACTACGTGAGCCAGGTCAAGAACTCCTTGTGGTGAGCATTTTCTTTCCATTTTTATGGTCATATTAGTTATCAGACATGAGAATCTTGTTGTAGAACTTGTTTGCAGAGTATAAAAATCCTAGAAAGCTGGCACCATAGAGTCACTAAAAAGTCAAAGTGCAGAGCTGATTCTACTCCGTGAGACAGGTCTAGAACTACTTGAAGTGAGCATTTTCTTTCCATTTTTATGGTAAAATTAGTTATTAGACATGAGAATATAGTTGGAGAACATATTTTCAGAGTATCAAAATGCTAGGAAGCTTTCGCCATAGAGTCACTAAAAAGTCAAAGTGCAGAGCTGATTCTACTCCGTGAGCTAGGTCTAGAACTACTTGAAGTGAGCATTTTCTTGCCATTTTTATGGTCAAATTAGTTATTAGATGTTAGAATATAGTTGGAGAACATATTTTCAGAGTATCAAAATGATACGAAGCTTGCAGCATAGAGTCACTAAAAAGTCAAAGTACAGAGCTTATTCTACTCCGTGAGCCAGGTGAAGAAGTCCTTGAAGTGAGCATTTTATTTCCTTTTTTACAGACAAATTATTTATTAAACTTGATAATATTGATGGAATTTTTTTTTTGAGTATATAACTGCTACGAAACTTCCACCATAGAGTCACTAAAAACTCACAGTGTAGTGCTGATTCTACTCTTTGAGCCAAGTCTAGAACTCCTTGAAGTGAGCATTTTTTTCCATTTTTATGGTCATATTAGTTATCAGACATGAGAATCTTGTTGTAGAACTTGTTTGCAGAGTATAAAAATCCTAGAAAGCTAGCACCATAGAGTCACTAAAAAGTCAAAGTGCAGAGCTGACTCTACTCCGTGAGACAGGTCTAGAACTACTTGAAGTGAGCATTTTCTTTCCATTTTTATGGTAAAATTAGTTATTAGACATGAGAATATAGTTGGAGAACATATTTTCAGAGTATCAAAATGCTAGGAAGCTTTCGCCATAGAGTCACTAAAATGTCAAAGTACAGAGCTTATTCTACTCCGTGAGCCAGGTCAAGAATCCTTGAAGAGAGCATTTTATTTCCTTTTTGATGGACAAATTAGTAATTAAAATTGCTAATATTGATGTAAAAAATGTTTTTAGATTATATAACTACTACGAAACTTGCACCATAGAGTCACTAAAAACTCACAGTGCATAGCTGATTCTACTCTTTGGGCCAAGTCAAGTAACTCCTTGAAGTGAGCATTTTCTTGCCATTTTTATGGTCAAATTAGTTATTAGAAATGAGAATATAATTGGAGAACAAATTTTCAAAGTATCAAATTGTTAGGAAGTTTGTGCCATAGAGTCACTAAAAAGTCAAAGTTCAGAGCTTATTCTACTCCGTGAGCCAGGTCAAGAAGTCCTTGAAGAGAGCATTTTATTTCCTTTTTTATGCACAAATTAGTTATTAAACTTGCTAATATTGATGGAAAAAATGTTTTAGAGTATATAACTGCTATGAAACTTGCACCAAAGAGTCACTAAAAACTCACAGTGCAGAGCTGATTCTACTCTTTGGGCCAAGTCATGAACTCCTTGAAGTGAGCATTTTCTTGCCATTTTTATGATCAAATTAGTTATTAGAAATGAGAATATAGTTGGAGAACATATTTTTAGAGTATCAAAATGCTAGGAAGCTTGCGCCATAGTCTCATAGAATCACTAAAAATTCAAAGTGCAGAGATTATTCTACTCCGTGAGCCAGGTCAAGAACTCCTTGTAGTGAGCATTTTCTTTCCATTTTTATGGTCATATTAGTTATTAGACATGAGAATCTTGTTGGAGAACATGTTTGCAGAGTAAAAAAATCCTAGTAAGCTTACACCATAGAGTCACTAAAAAGTCAAAGTGCAGACCTGATTCTACTCCGTGAGCTAGGTCTAGAACTACTTGAAGTGAGCATTTTCTTGCCATTTTTATGGTCAAATTAGTTATTAGACATGAGAATATAGTTGGAAAACATATTTTCAGAGTATTAAAATGATAGGAAGCTTGCCCCATAGAGTCACTAAAAAGTCAAAGTGCAGAGCTTATTCTACTCCGTGAGCCAGGTCAAGAAGTCCTTGAAGAGAGCATTTTATTTCCTTTTTTACGGAGAAATTATTTATTAAACTTGCTAATATTGATGGAAAAAAATGTTTTTTGAGTATATAACTTCTACGAAACTTCCACCATAGAGTCACTAAAAACTCACAGTGTAGTGCCGATTCTACTCTTTGAGCCAAGTCTGAACTCCTTGAAGTAAGCATTTTCTTTCCATTTTTATGTTCATATTAGTTATTAGAAATGAGAATATAGTTGGAGAACATATTTTAAGAGTATCAAAATGCTAGGAAGCTTGCGCCATAGTCTTATAGAGTCACTAAAAAGTCAAAGTGCAGAGCTTATTCCACTCCATGAGCCAGGTCAAGTAATCCTTGAAGTGACCATTTTATTTTTTTTATGGACAAATTAGTTATAAAACTTGCTAATATTGATGGAAAAAATGTTTTTAGAGTATATAAGTGCTACGAAACTTACACCATAGAGTCACTAAAAACTCACAGTGCAGAGCTGATTCTACTCTTTGAGCCATGTCAAGAACTCCTTAAAGTGAGCATTTTCTTGCCATTTTCATGGTCAAATTAGTTATTAGACATGAGAATATAGTTGTAAAATATGTTTTTCGATAATAAAAATGCTAGGAAGCTTGCGCCATAGTTTCACTAAAAAGTCAAAGTGCAGAGCTTATTCTACTCTGTGAGCCAGGTCAGGAAGTCATTAAAGTGAGCATTTTTTTTCCATTTTTATAGTCAAATATTTATTATACAAGAGTATATAGGTGGAGAACAAGTTTTCAGAGTATATAATTGCTACGAAGCTTGAGCCATAGAGTTACTAAAAACACACAGTGTAGAGTTGATTCTACTCCGTGAGCCAGGTCAAGAACTCCTCGTAGTGAGCATTTTCTTTCCATTTTTATGGTCATATTAGTTATTAGACATGAGAATCTTGTTGGAGAACATGTTTGCAAAGTTTAAAAATCCTAGAAAGCTGGCACCATATAGACACTAAAAAGTCAAAGTGCAGAGTTGATTCTACTCCGTGAGCCAGGTCTAGAACTACTTAAAGTGAGCATTTTCTTGCCATTTTTATGGTCAAATTAGTTATTAGACATGAGAATATAGTTGGAGAAAATATTTTTAGAGTATCAAAATGCTAGAAAGCTTGCGCCCTAGAGTCACTAAAAAGTCAAAGTGTAGAGCTTATTCTACTCCGTAAGCCAGGTCAAGAAGCCCTTGAAGAGAGTATTTTATTTCCTTTTTTACGGACAAATTAGTTATTAAACTTGCAAATATTGATGGAAAATGTTTTTAGAGTATATAACTACTACGAAACTTGCACCATAGAGTCATTAAAAACTCACAGTGCAGAGTTGATTCTACTTTTTGGGCCAAGTCAAGAACTCCTTGAAGTGAGAATTTTCTTGTCATTTTTATGGTCAAATTAGTTATTAGAAATGAGAATATAGTTATAGAACATATTTTCAAAGTATCAAATTGCTAGGAAGCTTGCGCCATAGAGTTACTAAAAAGTCAAAGTGTGCAGAGCGTATTCTACTCCGTGAGGGAGGTCAAGAAGTCCTTGAAGAGAGCATTTTATTTCCTTTTTTATGGACAAATTAGTTATTAAACTTGCTAATATTGATGGAAAAAATGTTTTAGAGTATATAACTGCTACGAAACTTGCACCATAGATTCACTAAAAACTCATAGTGCAGAGCTGATTCTACTCTTTAGGCCAAGTCAAGAACTCCTTGAAGTGAGCATTTTCTTGCCATTTTTATGGTAAAATAAGTCATAAGAAATGAGAATGTAGTTGGAGAACATATTGTCAGAGTATCAAAATGCTAGGAAGCTTGCGCCATAGTCTTATAGAGTCACTAAAAAGTCAAAGTGCAGAGATTATTCTACTCCGTGAGCCGGGTAAAGAAGTCCTTGAAGTGAGCATTTTGTTTCCTTTTTTATAGACAAATTGGTTATTAAACATGCTAATATTGATGGATAAAATATTTTTAGAGTATATAACTGCTACGAAACTTTCACCATTGAGTCCTAAAAAACTTACAGTGCAGAGCTGATTCTACTCTTTGAGCCATGTCAAGAACTCATTGAAGTGAGCATTTTTTCATTCCATTTTTATAGTGAAATAAGTTCTTATACAGGAGTATATACGTGGAGAACATGTTTTCAAAGTATATAACTGTTACCAAGCTTGCACCATAGAGTCACTAAAAACACACAGTGCAGAGTTGATTCTACTCCGTGAGCCAGGTCAAGAACTCCTTGTAGTGAGCATTTTCTTTCCATTTTTATGGTCATATTAGTTAGTAGACATGAGAATCTTGTTGGAGAACATGTTGGCAGAGTATAAAAATCCTAGGAAGCTTACACCATAGAGTCACTAAAAAGTCAAAGTGCAGAGCTGATTCTACTCCGTGAGCTAGGTCTAGAACTACTTGAAGTGTGCATTTTATTGACATTTTTATGGTCAAATTAGTTATTAGACATTAGAATATAGTTGGAGAACATATTTGTTGAGTATCGAAATGATAGGAAGCTTGCGCCATAGAGTCACTAAAAAGTCAGAGTGCAAAGCTTATTCTACTCCGTGAGCTAGGTCAAGAAGTCCTTGAAGAGAACATTTATTTCCTTTTTTACGGACAAATTATTTATTAAACTTGCTAATATTGATGGAAAAAATATTTTTAGAGTATATAACTGCTACAAAACTTGCACAATAGAGTCACTAAAAGCTCACAGTGTAGTGTCGATTCTACTCTTTGAGCCAAGTCTAGAACCCCTTGAAGTGAGCATTTTCTTGCCATTTTTATGGTCAAATTAGTTATTAGAAATGAGAATATAGTTGAAGAACTTATTTTAAGAGTATCAAAATGATAGGAAGCTTGAACCATAGTCTTATAGAGTCACTAAAAAGTTAAAGTGCAGAACTTATTCTACTCCATGAGCCAGGTCAAGTAGTCCTTGAAGTGAGCATTTTATTTTTTTATGGATAAATTAGTAATTAAACTTGCTAATATTGATGGATAAAAAGTTTTTAGAGTATATAACTGCCACGAAACTTACACCATAGAGTCACTAAAAACTTACGGTGCAGAGCTGATTCTACTCTTTGAGCCAGGTCAAGAACTCCTTGAAGTAAGCATTTTCTTGCAATTTTAATGGTCAAATTAGTAATTAGAAATGAGAATATATTTGGAAAATATATTTTTAGATTATAATAATGCTAGGAAGCTTGCACGATAGAGTCACTAAAAATTCAAAGTGCAGAGCTGATTCTACTCCGTGAGCCAGGTCTAGAACTACTATAAGTGAGCATTTTCTTGCCATTTTTATGGTCAAATTAGTTATTAGACATGAGTATATAGTTGTAGAACATATTTTCAGAGTATCAAAATGCTAGGAAGCTAGCGCCATAGAGTCACTAAAAAGTAAAAGTGCAGAGCTTATTATACTCCATGAGGGAGGTCAAGAAGTCCTTGAAGAGAGCATTTTATTTCCTTTTTTATGGACAAATTAGTTATTAAACTTGCTAATATTGATGGAAAAAATGTTTTTATAGTATATAACTGCTACAAAACTTGCACCATAGCGTCACAAAAAACTCACAGTGCAGAGCTGATTCTGCTCTTTGAACCATGTCAAGAACTCCTTAAAGTGAGCATTTTCTTGCCATTTTCGTGGTCAAATTAGTTATTAGACATGAGAATATAGTAGGAAAATATGTTTTTAGATTATAAATATGCTAGGAAGCTTGCGCAATAGTGTCACTAAAAAGTCAAAGTGCGGAGCCTATTCTACTCTGTGAGCCAGGTCAGGAAGTCATTGAAGTGAGCATATTTTTCCATTTTTATAGTCAAATATTTTATTACACAAGAGTATATAGGTGGAGAACGTGTTTTCAGAGTATATAACTACTACTAAGCTTGCGCCATAGAGTCACTAAAAACACACAGTGCAGAGTTGATTCTACTCCGTGAGCCTGGTCAAGAACTCCTTGTAGTGAGCATTTTCTTTCCATTTTTATGGTCATATTAGTTATTAGACATGAGAATCTAGTTGGAGAACATGTTTGAAGAGTATAAAAATCCTAGAAAGCTTGCAACCTTGAGTCACCAAAAAGTCAAAGTGCAGAGCTGATTCTACTCCGTGAGACAGGTCTAGAACTACTTGAAGTGAGCATTTTCTTTCCATTTTTATGGTAAATTTAGTTATTAGACATGAGAATATAGTTGGAGAATATATTTTTAGAGTATCAAAATGCTAGGAAGCTAGCGCCTTAGAGTCACTAAAAAGTCAAAGTGCAGAGCTTATTCTACTCCGTGAGGGAGGTCAAGAAGTCCTTGAAGAGAGCATTTTATTTCCTTTTTTATGGAAAAATTAGTTATTAAACTTGCTAATAATGATGTAAAAAATGTTTTTAGAGTATATAACTGCTACGAAACTTGCATAATAGTGTCACTAAAAACTCACAGTGCAGAGCTGATTCTACTCTTTGAGCCATGTCAAGAACTCCTTAAAGTGAGCATTTTCATGCCATTTTTATGGTCAAATTAGTTATAAGACATGAGAATATAGATGGAAAATATGTTTTTAGATTATAAAAATGCTAGGAAGCTTGCACCATAGTGTCACTAAAAAGTCAAAGTGCGGAGCTTATTCTACACTGTGAGCCAGGTCAGGAAGTCATTGAAGTGAGCTTTTTTTTCCATTTTTATTGTTAAATATTTTATTATACAAGAGTATATAGGTGGAGAACATGTTTTCAGAGTATATAACTGCTACGAAGCTTGCGCCATAGAGTCACTAAAAACACACAGTGCAGAGTTGATTCTACTCCGTGAGTGATGAGTGATATTTTCACCTAGATTTTAGTGTCTTTTTATATGTGTTTTCGTATTATTTTATCCGTATTTGTGTTCTATTTGGTTGTGTTTTATGTTTTTATGGAAATATGTGAGAATAAGCTTAAATGTATGATTTCCAGGTAAAAATGAATTCTAGACACGAGAAGGAAGATTTGGGAAAAAACGAAGCTTAATTCGGAGTTGAAACGAGGGAAAATGAGTCAAATTAAGCAAAATGCTAAAAAACGCACGTCCAACTTGTGTAATTTTTCTGTACTCTTGTGGAGCTCAAAACATGAAGTGTGATATATGGTTGAAAAGCCACATAAAAGAGGATCGTTTTGGTATAAGAAACACTTCAATCCGAGCCCAAACGAGAAAGGTATGATTAAAATGGTGACGTCGCGCAGGCTGTTTCTACTCAGCACGGTTGTGCTACTTTGTATGACTTGTTACACCTTCAAATGTTGGATGTTTTGTCAGATCTTTATATGGATAGAAAGCCAATGAAAAGAGGATCACGTGAGCGCAAGAATTACTCAAATTGGAGATCGGATGTGGAAGTTATGCGCGAAACGGTGAGACTGCGCTGCACCGACCCGAACTTGACCCGAATTCGACCCATGCTCGGCCCAAAGTCATTTTTATGATTAGAATGTGTTCTAGAAGGTTCTAAGGGGTAAAAAACACCCAATTTAGAGTGTAAATATCAGGGGGATCAGATCTACACCTAATTCACACTATTTTTCACACACTTTCCTCTCCATTCCATCTACCCTTCATCCCATTCACCTTCATCCATTCTTTATACTTTGGATCTACCTTGATCCAACCATCAAATCCTTCATCCAAGTAGCTAGAGAAGCAAGGAAGAGAGGTGAATTGCAAGGGGAAGAAGAAGATCACCATTGGAGACATCCAAGGGAGTTTTCATCTAAACTTTGTATTGAAACCTATTGTTTATCATGTTTTGTAAGGAATTTAATGTCTATGTTAATTTTCTTATGGATATGAGAGGCTAATCTCCCTTGTGAGATTAGCAATATGAATTGTGTTGGATAATTTTGAGTATTTTGCAATTGAATGATTATGTTGATTGGGTTAATTGATTTTCTATCATTGATGCTTTAGATCTTGAGGTTTATGATGATTTGTGTGTTTAATTGTTTTAAGCATGTGATTAGATTGAGAAGTCAATTGCATATTTAGGATAATTAAGTGAATCATTTCATCAAACACTTCATGTGCATTATAGATTGTGAAGAGATTGAGAAGTCCTTCATAGTTTAGAACCCTTTGATAGAACATATCATTTATTAGATTGAGAAGTCAATAGATTATGTGAAGGGACTATCATTTCAAGCTTAGTATCTAGTTGGAATTGTTTGAGTGAGAACCAATCCAATGAATGTCATTCCATATCCTATTCATTCCGAGAGGGAGTTTAGGTGATCTTAGTGTTGACCCTTAGCCTTTTACCCATGACACATATGAATTCATTGCATGATACCTAGATTTTCCATACTTTAAGTATTGTTAATCTCATCTCTATCTACTTGGCTCATTCATCCATCTTCCATTCATCTATCCTTTTATTTTATTGTCATTTCTTGATTATCTCCCCTTCTCGTTCATCTCTATAATACTATGACAAACACGAGATCGCTTAGACCCTAGTACCTTCCTCCCTGTGGTTCGATAATTTCTTTAATTGGTCATGCACACTATAATATGACTAATCAAATGGCGCCGTTGCCGGGGAGGTAACGGTTGCTACTGGTTGAACGAAGGAGTGTTTCGATTGGTATTAATAGAGATATTTTTATTCCTTTTTATTATTTGTTTTGGAAAATTTTTGATCTCACTTTTTCGTTTTGATAGGTACGTGAAACTACCTTGAGAGAAGAGGAAGGGGGATCAAAGCCAAAAATAGTAAGTTTGAAGAAGAATTGTAGTAAGCCTTGAGAAGAGCATTTAAATGGATGGTTGGAACCAATTCACAAATGTCTTTGGGGATCAATTTGCAAGGGTTCCACCTCCACAATCAAGAGGCTACATGAATGAGAGCAACTATGGGTACAACTTCCAAATGAATCAAGATAGCTCTCAATACTACAATCAAGGAAGAAATGGAGAATGGCAACAAGCTTACAATGCAAATACATTCCATCCGTATCAAGCATACACTTATTCTCCACCAAATCCCAACACCAACACTTCTCCTCCGTTTCAAAACTACGCCTTACTTGAATTATATAGAAGAAGTGCTCAAGGAAGTGATGAAGGTCAAGATCCTCAATCAAGTTTTCTTCAAAATGAATCCTCCGAGATAATTACCCAAGTTACTTTGGAAGTGACAAGACAAATAAGGATGATGAATCAAGGTGCTTATGGTCAAGTCTTGTCTAATTCAAGTTTGGGGGGTGCTCAAAATGTGCAAGGTGTGTCAATTCCTAGTCCTACGGAGCAAGAAGAGGGAGGAGAATTTCAACAAGTCGAAGAAGAAAAATCATCTTTAGAAGCATTGATTGAGAAGTTGATTGAAACAAGGAGAAAGATTGATGAAGCTAATGAAAGAAGATTCAAAGCTATTGAGGAAGCTAATGATAGAAGATTCAAAGCTATTGAAGAAGCTAATGATAGAAGATTCAAAGCTTTGGAGCATCAAGTGAGCCAAATTGTAAGTGCTTTGACCAATTTTCAACAAGTTGAAGAGCTTGAAGAGGAGAGTAAATTTGAAGAAGAGTTTGAGAAAGAAAAGAATTTGGGAGATGAAGAATCAAATGAGGTGTTTGAAGAGCATATTGAGGCAAATGATGTTGAAGAGAAGGGACAAAGTCAAGAAGCAAATGATGATGACTTGAAGAGTGAAATGAGCATTTCTAAACCTTTAAACTCTTTAAGTTGCTTTGAATTTGATAATATTGTTTACATTGATTTTGTCTTACCCATTGATTTTTCTCATATCCTTAGAAACAAAAGAGAACTCGAAGAGATGTTGGAGGTCTATTTGGTAAGGAGGAATAAGTGGTTTTCAAGAATGGAGAGGGCAATGGAGTGTAAGCTCAAGAGAGTCGAATTTTTGAAGCCATGCTCGAAGGATGCAACTGAGGTCGTCACTTGCCACAAATGCCTAATAGAAGAAGAAGCACAACGGTTAAAATTCGATGGCAAGGACGAAAGATATCCGTGGCCATTTCGATGAGTTCTCCATATCCCGTCCGGCTTGAAGACGTTAAACTTAGCGCTAGATGGGAGGCAACCCATCATTATCTTTATTGCTTTATTTATTGCTTTCAATAAGGATGGTAGATTTGTTGTTTCTTGTATTTTGGCCTTGTAGGTGGATCGTGCTTGTGAGAAGAATGAGTTTTCATGATACTAAGAGAGCTTGAATTGAAGGTGTAAGTTCGTCACACTATTTTTTTTGCAAACTTAACTCGAAACTCTTATTTCAATTTAAGTTTGGGGGGATATGGCATGGTGTGACATACTTTGTTTTGAAGCCATATACTTTTTTTTTTTGGGCTAATTTTGAATTTTTCTCATGAGCATTGGTTTGATTTTGGTATGATTGGTCGTGTTGAAGTGCATGATAGTCCATATTTTTAATGAAATTGTTGAGCTAATGGTTTTGTTGAGCATGTATGAAGGGTATTGGAAGCACGAATTGAGCTCGGAGCTAACAACTTCCACTATCAATTGCTTATTGAGGGAGTTCATTCTACACCCTACCACTTTTATGTGCTTAGCATAATTTGATTTGATTTGTATTGATGGGATTAGCATGCTACTTAATTTGTTATGTTTTTGGGATGTTTATTTTCGTAAATTAGGATTTCCTTTTCAATCAAGGTTGGGATGATTGTGAGCTTACATTGTTATGGATGATTTGAATATGTGCTTCATTGTGTAATGATGGTGATTGTTGTTTTTTGCATGTTATGTGTTTTTATTTTGTTTCTTGTTTGTTGAGTCTTTATTTTATGTTTTGTGTGTTTTCTTATTTTTGTCTTGGTATGTTTGGTGGTTTGTTTAGGGAGGTTGTGAGTCATTTTTGAACATGAGTGGTGATATGTTATGGTAGTAAGTGATGACAAGTTATGATTAAGAATCTCTACACTTTCGAATTGTGATATGTTTTACTTAACTTGTTCAATTTTGAGATGAATGTGGTGTAATAAGTTTCCTAAGGTCCGAGCACAAGCTTGTGAGAATTTGAGCCTCAACCGTGCATACATGGTTTTTCTTCATGAGTTGATTGGTTGTGTTTGATAAGCTAGAACTTGCTCAAGGACTATAGGAACGAGCCCGATTTGTGGAGATTAGTGAAATGATCTTAGGCCATCCTTGCTATTCATAGTAATTGCCATATATTTTCCTACCATGTACATCATCCCTAGTTAATCATTTTGAGCCTTAAAGCCTATTTATTGTGATATAAGCACATTACAAGCCATGATTACCCACTTAAGCCTTACATATATACCATTTGTGGGGGTGATTGAGGAGATGGTAACTAGAAATGTTTGATGAGGAAGAAAAAGAAAAGAAAATGGTAAACAAGCAAGAAAAATGATGAAAAGAGCACAAACAAGAATGAACATGCAACCTCATGACAAGAAAATGAGCAAAGTAACAATAATATGCTCAAGTACTTAAAAATCAAAGAAAAGAAGCATGAATCATAAGAAGCTCAAGAAATCCAAGGAAAGTTGATGAGTAGTGCTTGTGAGTACCAAACACAAGAAAGGAAGAAAGAGAAGTGGAGAAGTTGGAGAAATTGGCCATCTCTTCGATTACTTACACTTGTTAGTCACTATTATCCATACTCTTCCTACCTTACCAAAGAGCCTATCATTACATCCCAATTAAAGACCTTTTTGATCATTAATTTAAACTTTGGTGGTTTGTGAATGTAGTCCACGAGCAAGCTTATAGCGAGTCGAGCCAATCGATTGATGAGTGTTGATTTACCCACTTTAAAGAGTGTTGAGTGAAATTTATATCTTATGTGAGGCTTGGACTAAAAGGGACTATATTACACTTTATTTTCTTGTGATTGAACTTGTTAATTCTTCATGTCATGAATCTAATGTTGTAGGATGACTTAACATAAATTGTGATTCTTATTATTATTGGTGTGTTATTACTTATGTTCGTTTAGTCTTTTCCTAGGTGAATATCACTCTCCTTGGTTTATCATTTTCGTTGTGCGAGGACGCACAACACTTTAAGTTTGGGGGTGTGATGAGTGATATTTTCACCTAGATTTTAGTGTCTTTTTATATGTGTTTTCGTATTATTTTATCCGTATTTGTGTTCTATTTGGTTGTGTTTTATGTTTTTATGGAAATATGTGAGAATAAGCTTAAATGTATGATTTCCAGGTAAAAATGAATTCTAGACACGAGAAGGAAGATTTGGGAAAAAACGAAGCTTAATTCGGAGTTGAAACGAGGGAAAATGAGTCAAATTAAGCAAAATGCTAAAAAACGCACGTCCAACTTGTGTAATTTTTCTGTACTCTTGTGGAGCTCAAAACATGAAGTGTGATATATGGTTGAAAAGCCACATAAAAGAGGATCGTTTTGGTATAAGAAACACTTCAATCCGAGCCCAAACGAGAAAGTTATGATTAAAATGGTGACGTCGCGCAGGCTGTTTCTACTCAGCACGGTTGTGCTACTTTGTATGACTTGTTACACCTTCAAATGTTGGATGTTTTGTCAGATCTTTATATGGATAGAAAGCCAATGAAAAGAGGATCACGTGAGCGCAAGAATTACTCAAATTGGAGATCGGATGTGGAAGTTATGCGCGAAACGGTGAGACTGCGCTGCACCGACCCGAACTTGACCCGAATTCGACCCATGCTCGGCCCAAAGTCATTTTTATGATTAGAATGTGTTCTAGAAGGTTCTAAGGGGTAAAAAACACCCAATTTAGAGTGTAAATATCAGGGGGATCAGATCTACACCTAATTCACACTATTTTTCACACACTTTCCTCTCCATTCCATCTACCCTTCATCCCATTCACCTTCATCCATTCTTCATACTTTGGATCTACCTTGATCCAACCATCAAATCCTTCATCCAAGTAGCTAGAGAAGCAAGGAAGAGAGGTGAATTGCAAGGGGAAGAAGAAGATCACCATTGGAGACATCCAAGGGAGTTTTCATCTAAACTTTGTATTGAAACCTATTGTTTATCATGTTTTGTAAGGAATTTAATGTCTATGTTAATTTTCTTATGGATATGAGAGGCTAATCTCCCTTGTGAGATTAGCAATATGAATTGTGTTGGATAATTTTGAGTATTTTGCAATTGAATGATTATGTTGATTGGGTTAATTGATTTTCTATCATTGATGCTTTAGATCTTGAGGTTTATGATGATTTGTGTGTTTAATTGTTTTAAGCATGTGATTAGATTGAGAAGTCAATTGCATATTTAGGATAATTAAGTGAATCATTTCATCAAACACTTCATGTGCATTATAGATTGTGAAGAGATTGAGAAGTCCTTCATAGTTTAGAACCCTTTGATAGAACATATCATTTATTAGATTGAGAAGTCAATAGATTATGTGAAGGGACTATCATTTCAAGCTTAGTACCTAGTTGGAATTGTTTGAGTGAGAACCAATCCAATGAATGTCATTCCATATCCTATTCATTCCGAGAGGGAGTTTAGGTGATCTTAGTGTTGGCCCTTAGCCTTTTACCCATGACACATATGAATTCATTGCATGATACCTAGATTTTCCATACTTTAAGTATTGTTAATCTCATCTCTATCTACTTGGCTCATTCATCCATCTTCCATTCATCTATCCTTTTATTTTATTGTCATTTCTTGATTATCTCCCCTTCTCGTTCATCTCTATAATACTATGACAAACACGAGATCGCTTAGACCCTAGTACCTTCCTCCCTGTGGTTCGATAATTTCTTTAATTGGTCATGCACACTATAATATGACTAATCAGTGAGCCTGGTCAAGAACTCCTTGTAGTGAGCATTTTCTTTCCATTTTTATGGTCATATTAGTTATTAGACATGAGAATCTTGTTGGAGAACATGTTTGCAGAGTATAAAAATCCTAGGAAGCTTTCACCATAGAGTCACCAAAAAGTCAAAGTGCAAAGCTGATTCTACTCCGTGAGCCAGGTCTAGAACTACTTGAGGTGAGCATTTTCTTGCCAATTTTATGGTCAAATTAGTTATTAGACATGAGAATATAGTTGGACAATATATTTTTAGAGTATCAAAATGCTAGGAAGCTAGCGCCTTAGAGTCACTAAAAAGTCAAAGTGCAGAGCTTATTCTACTCCGTGAGGGAGGTCAAGAAGTCCTTGAAGAGAGCATTTTATTTCCTTTTTTATGGAAAAATTAGTTATTAAACTTGCTAATAATGATGTAAAAAATGTTTTTAGAGTATATAACTGCTACGAAACTTGCATAATAGTGTCACTAAAAACTCACAGTGCAGAGCTGATTCTACTCTTTGAGCCATGTCAAGAACTCCTTAAAGTGAGCATTTTCATGCCATTTTTATGGTCAAATTAGTTATAAGACATGAGAATATAGATGGAAAATATGTTTTTAGATTATAAAAATGCTAGGAAGCTTGCACCATAGTGTCACTAAAAAGTCAAAGTGCGGAGCTTATTCTACTCTGTGAGCCAGGTCAGGAAGTCATTGAAGTGAGCTTTTTTTTCCATTTTTATAGTCAAATATTTTATTATACAAGATTATATAGGTGGAGAACATGTTTTCAGAGTATATAACTACTACGAAGCATGCGCCATAGAGTCACTAAAAACACACAGTGCAGAGTTGATTCTACTCCGTGAGCCTGGTCAAGAACTCCTTGTAGTGAGCATTTTCTTTCCATTTTTATGGTCATATTAGTTATTAGACATGAGAATCTAGTTGGAGAACATGTTTGCAGAGTATAAAAATCATAGGAAGCTTGCACCATTGAGTCACCAAAAAGTCAAAGTGCAGAGCTGATTCTACTCCGTGAGACAGGTCTAGAACTACTTGAAGTGAGCATTTTCTTGCCAATTTTATGGTCAAATTAGTTATTAGACATGAGAATATAGTTGGAGAACATATTTTCAGATTATCAAAATGCTAGGAAGCTTGCGCCATATAGTCACTAAAAAGTCAAAGTGCAGAGCTTATTCTACTCCATGAGCCAGGTCAAGAAGTCCTTGAAGAGAGCATTTTATTTCCTTTTTTACGGAAAAATTTGTTATTAAAATTGCTAATATAGATGGAAAAAAAGTTTTTAGAATATATAACTGCTACGAAACTTGCACCATAGAGTCACTAAAAACTCACAGTGCAGAGCTGATTCTACTCTTTGGACCAAGTCAAGAACTCCTTGACGTGAGCATTTTCTTACCATTTTTATGGTCAAATTAGTTATTAGAAATGAGAACATAGTTGGAGAACAAATTTTCAGTGTATCAAATTGCTAGGAAGCTTGCGCCATAGAGTCATTAAAAAGTCAAAGTTCAGAGCTTATTCTACTCCGTGAGCCAGGTCAGGAAGTACTTGAAGAGAGCATTTTATTTCCTTTTTTATGGACAAATTAGTTATTAAACTTGCTAATATTGATGGATAAAATATTTTTAGAGTATATAACTGCTACGAAACTTACACCATAGAGTCACTAAAAACCCACAGTGCAGAGCAGATTCTACTCTTTGAGCCATGTCAAGAACTCCTTGAAGTGAGCATTTTCTTGCCATTTTTATGGTCAAATTAGTTATTAGACATGAGAATATAGTTGGAAAATATGTTTTTAGATTATAAAAATGCTAGGAAGCTTGTGCCATAGTTTCACTAAAAAGTCAAAGTGCAGAGCTTATTCTACACTGTGAGCCAGGTCAGGAAGTCATTGAAGTGAGCTTTTTTTTTCCATTTTTATAGTTAAATATTTTATTATACAAGAGTATATAGGTGGAGAACATGTTTTCAGAGTATATAACTGCTACGAAGCTTGCGCCATAGAGTAACTAAAAACACACAGTGTAGAGTTGATTCTACTCCGTGAGCCTAGTCAAGAACTCCTTGTAGTGATCATTTTCTTTCCATTTTTATGGTCATATTAGTTATTAGACATGAGAATCTAGTTGGAGAACATGTTTCCAGAGTATAAAAATCCTAGGAAGCTTGCACCATTGAGTCACCAAAAAGTCAAAGTGCAGAGCTGATTCTACTCCGTGAGCCAGGTCTAGAACTACTTGAAGTGAGCATTTTCTTGGCAATTTTATGGTCAAATTAGTTATTAGACATGAGAATATAGTTGGAGAATATATTTTTAGAGTATCAAAATGCTAGGAAGCTAGCGCCTTAGAGTCACTAAAAAGTCAAAGTGCAGAACTTATTCTACTCCGTGAGGGAGGTCAAGAAGTCCTTGAAGAGAGCATTTTATTTCCTTTTTTATGGAAAAATTAGTTATTAAACATGCTAATATTGACGGAAAAAATGTTTTTAGAGTATATAAATGCTACGAAACTTGCACCATAGTGTCACAAAAAACTCACAGTGCAGAGCTGATTCTACTCTTTGAGCCATGTCAAGAACTCCTTGAAGTGAGCATTTTCTTGCCATTTTTATGGTCAAATTAGTTATTAGACATGAGAATATAGTTGGAGAACAAATTTTCAGTGTATCAAATTGCTAGGAAGCTTGCGCCATAGAGTCATTAAAAAGTCAAAGTTCAGAGCTTATTCTACTCCGTGAGCCAGGTCAGGAAGTCCTTGAAGAGAGCATTTTATTTCCTTTTTTATGGACAAATTAGTTATTAAACTTGCTAATATTGATGGATAAAATTTTTTTAGAGTATATAACTGCTACGAAACTTACACCATAGAGTCACTAAAAACTCACAGTGCCGATCTGATTCTACTCTTTGAGCCATGTCAAGAACTCCTTGAAGTGAGCATTTTCTTGGCATTTTTATGGTCAAATTAGTTATTAGACATGAGAATATAGTTGGAAAATATGTTTTTAGATTGTAAAAATGCTAGGAACCTTGCGCCATAGTGTCACTAAAGAGTCAAAGTGCGGAGCTTATTCTACACTGTGACCCAGGTCAGGAAGTCATTGAAGTGAGCTTTTTTTTTCAATTTTTATAGTTAAATATTTTATTATACAAGAGTATATAGGTGGAGAACATGTTTTCAGAGTATATAACTGCTACGAAGCTTGCGCCATAGAGTCACTAAAAACACACAGTGCAGAGTTGATTCTACTCCGTGAGCCTGGTCAAGAACTCCTTGTAGTGAGCATTTTCTTTCCATTTTTATGGTCATATTAGTTATTAGACATGAGAATCTTGTTGGAGAACATGTTTGCAGAGTATAAAAATCCTAGGAAGCTTTCATCATAGAGTCAACAAAAAGTCAAAGTGCAAAGCTGATTCTACTCCATGAGCCAGGTCTAGAACTACTTGAAGTGAGCATTTTCTTGCCAATTTTATGGTCAAATTAGTTATTAGACATGAGAATATATTTGGAGAATATATTTTTAGAGTATCAAAATGCTAGGAAGCTAGCGCCTTAGAGTCACTAAAAAGTCAAAGTGCAGAGCTTATTCTACTCCGTGAAAGAGGTCAAGAAGTCCTTGAAGAGAGCATTTTATTTCCTTTTTTATGGAAAAATTAGTTATTAAACTTGCTAATATTGATGGAAAAAATGTTTTTAGAGTATATAACTGCTACGAAACTTACACCATAGAGTCAATAAAAACTCACAGTGCAGAGCTGATTCTACTCTTTGAGCCATGTCAAGAACTCCTTGAAGTGAGCATTTTCTTGCCATTTTTATGGTCAAATTAGTTAGTAGACATGAGAATATAGTTGGAAAATATGTTTTTAGATTATAAAAATGCTAGGAAGCTTGTGCCATAGTTTCACTAAAAAGTCAAAGTGCAGAGCTTATTCTACACTGTGAGCCAGGTCAGGAAGTCATTGAAGTGAGCTTTTTTTTTCCATTTTTATAGTTAAATATTTTATTATACAAGAGTATATAGGTGGAGAACATGTTTTCAGAGTATATAACTTCTACGAAGCTTGCGCCATAGAGTCACTAAAAACACACAGTGTAGAGTTGATTCTACTCCGTGAGCCTAGTCAAGAACTCCTTGTAGTGATCATTTTATTTCCATTTTTATGGTCATATTAGTTATTAGACATGAGAATCTAGTTGGAGAACATGTTTCCAGAGTATAAAAATCCTAGGAAGCTTGCACCATTGAGTCACCAAAAAGTCAAAGTGCAGAGCTGATTCTACTCCGTGAGCCAGGTCTAGAACTACTTGAAGTGAGCATTTTCTTGGCAATTTTATGGTCAAATTAGTTATTAGACATGAGAATATAGTTGGAGAATATATTTTTAGAGTATCAAAATGCTAGGAAGCTAGCGCCTTAGAGTCACTAAAAAGTCAAAGTGCAGAACTTATTCTACTCCGTGAGGGAGGTCAAGAAGTCCTTGAAGAGAGCATTTTATTTCCTTTTTTATGGAAAAATTAGTTATTAAACATGCTAATATTGACGGAAAAAATGTTTTTAGAGTATATAAATGCTACGAAACTTGCACCATAGTGTCACAAAAAACTCACAGTGCAGAGCTGATTCAACTCTTTGAGCCATGTCAAGAACTCCTTGAAGTGAGCATTTTCTTGCCATTTTTATGGTCAAATTAGTTATTAGACATGAGAATATAGTTGGAGAACAAATTTTCAGTGTATCAAATTGCTAGGAAGCTTGCGCCATAGAGTCATTAAAAAGTCAAAGTTCAGAGCTTATTCTACTCCGTGAGCCAGGTCAGGAAGTCCTTGAAGAGAGCATTTTATTTCCTTTTTTATGGACAAATTAGTTATTAAACTTGCTAATATTGATGGATAAAATTTTTTTAGAGTATATAACTGCTACGAAACTTACACCATAGAGTCACTAAAAACTCACAGTGCCGATCTGATTCTACTCTTTGAGCCATGTCAAGAACTCCTTGAAGTGAGCATTTTCTTGGCATTTTTATGGTCAAATTAGTTATTAGACATGAGAATATAGTTGGAAAATATGTTTTTAGATTGTAAAAATGCTAGGAACCTTGCGCCATAGTGTCACTAAAGAGTCAAAGTGCGGAGCTTATTCTACACTGTGACCCAGGTCAGGAAGTCATTGAAGTGAGCTTTTTTTTTCAATTTTTATAGTTAAATATTTTATTATACAAGAGTATATAGGTGGAGAACATGTTTTCAGAGTATATAACTGCTACGAAGCTTGCGCCATAGAGTCACTAAAAACACACAGTGCAGAGTTGATTCTACTCCGTGAGCCTGGTCAAGAACTCCTTGTAGTGAGCATTTTCTTTCCATTTTTATGGTCATATTAGTTATTAGACATGAGAATCTTGTTGGAGAACATGTTTGCAGAGTATAAAAATCCTAGGAAGCTTTCATCATAGAGTCAACAAAAAGTCAAAGTGCAAAGCTGATTCTACTCCATGAGCCAGGTCTAGAACTACTTGAAGTGAGCATTTTCTTGCCAATTTTATGGTCAAATTAGTTATTAGACATGAGAATATATTTGGAGAATATATTTTTAGAGTATCAAAATGCTAGGAAGCTAGCGCCTTAGAGTCACTAAAAAGTCAAAGTGCAGAGCTTATTCTACTCCGTGAAAGAGGTCAAGAAGTCCTTGAAGAGAGCATTTTATTTCCTTTTTTATGGAAAAATTAGTTATTAAACTTGCTAATATTGATGGAAAAAATGTTTTTAGAGTATATAACTGCTACGAAACTTACACCATAGAGTCAATAAAAACTCACAGTGCAGAGCTGATTCTACTCTTTGAGCCATGTCAAGAACTCCTTGAAGTGAGCATTTTCTTGCCATTTTTATGGTCAAATTAGTTATTAGACATGAGAATATAGTTGGAGAACAAATTTTTAGTGTATCAAATTGCTAGGAAGCTTGCGCCATAGAGTCATTAAAAAGTCAAAGTTCAGAGCTTATTCTACTCCGTGAGCCAGGTCAGGAAGTCCTTGAAGAGAGCATTTTATTTCCTTTTTTATGGACAAATTAGTTATTAAACTTGCTAATATTGATGGATAAAATATTTTTAGAGTATATAACTGCTACGAAACTTACACCATAGAGTCACTAAAAACTCACAGTGCAGAGCTGATTCTACTCTTTGAGCCATGTCAAGAACTCCTTGAAGAGAGCATTTTCTTGGCATTTTTATGGTCAAATTAGTTATTAGACATGAGAATATAGTTGGAAAATATGTTTTTATATTATAAAAATGCTAGGAACCTTGCGCCATAGTGTCACTAAAGAGTCAAAGTGCGGAGCTTATTCTACACTGTGACCCAGGTCAGGAAGTCATTGAAGTGAGCTTTTTTTTTCAATTTTTATAGTTAAATATTTTATTATACAAGAGTATATAGGTGGAGAACATGTTTTCAGAGTATATAACTGCTACGAAGCTTGCGCCATAGAGTCACTAAAAACACACAGTGCAGAGTTGATTCTACTCCGTGAGCCTGGTCAAGAACTCCTTGTAGTGAGCATTTTCTTTCCATTTTTATGGTCATATTAGTTATTAGACATGAGAATCTTGTTGGAGAACATGTTTGCAGAGTATAAAAATCCTAGGAAGCTTTCATCATAGAGTCACCAAAAAGTCAAAGTGCAAAGCTGATTCTACTCCATGAGCCAGGTCTAGAACTACTTGAAGTGAGCATTTTCTTGCCAATTTTATGGTCAAATTAGTTATTAGACATGAGAATATATTTGGAGAATATATTTTTAGAGTATCAAAATGCTAGGAAGCTAGCGCCTTAGAGTCACTAAAAAGTGAAAGTGCAGAGCTTATTCTACTCCGTGAAAGAGGTCAAGAAGTCCTTGAAGAGAGCATTTTATTTCCTTTTTTATGGAAAAATTAGTTATTAAACATGCTAATATTGATGGAAAAAATGTTTTTAGAGTATATAACTGCTGCGAAACTTACACCATAGAGTCACTAAAAATTCACAGTTCAGAGCTGATTCTACTCTTTGAGCCATGTCAAGAACTCCTTGAAGTGAGCATTTTCTTGCCATTTTTATGGTCAAATTAGTTATTAGACAAGAGAATATAGTTGGAAAATATGTTTTTAGATTATAAAAATGCTAGGAACCTTGCGCCATAGTGTCACAAAAAAGTCAAAGTGCGGAGCTTATTCTACACTGTGACCCAGGTCAGGAAGTCATTGAAGTGAGCTTTTTTTTTCCATTTTTATAGTTAAATATTTTATTATACAAGAGTATATAGGTGGAGAACAAGTTTTCAGAGTATATAACTGCTACGAAGCTTGCGCCATAGAGTCAATAAAAACACACAGTGCAGAGTTGATTCTACTCCTTGAGCCTGGTCAAGAACTCCTTGTAGTGAGCATTTTCTTTCCATTTTTAAGGTCATATTAGTTATTAGACATGAGAATCTTGTTGGAGAACATGTTTGCAGAGTATAAAAATCCTAGGAAGCTTGCACCATTGAGTCACCAAAAAGTCAAAGTGCAGAGCTGATTCTACTCCGTGAGCCAGGTCTAGAACTACTTGAAGTGAGCATTTTCTTGCCAATTTTATGGTCAAATTAGTTATTAGACATGAGAATATAGTTGGAGAACATATTTTCAGATTATTAAAATGCTAGGAAGCTTGCGCCATATAGTCACTAAAAAGTCAAAGTGCAGAGCTTATTCTACTCCATGAGCCAGGTCAAGAAGTCCTTGAAGAGAGCATTTTATTTCCTTTTTTACGGAAAAATTTGTTATTAAACTTGCTAATATGGATGGAAAAAAAGTTTTTAGAATATATAACTGCTACGAAACTTGCACCATAGAGTCACTAAAAACTCACAGTGCAGATCTGATTCTACTCTTTGGACCAAGTCAAGAACTCCTTGACGTGAGCATTTTCTTACCATTTTTATGGTCAAATTAGTTATTAGAAATGAGAACATAGTTGGAGAACAAATTTTCAGTGTATCAAATAGCTAGGAACTTGCACCATAGAGTCATTAAAAAGTCAAAGTTCAGAGCTGATTCTACTCCGTGAGCCAGGTCTAGAACTACTTGAAGTGAGCATTTTCTTGCCAATTTTATGGTCAAATTAGTTATTAGACATGAGAATATAGTTGGAGAACATATTTTCAAATTATCAAAATGCTAGGAAGCTTGCGCCATATAGTCACTAAAAAGTCAAAGTGTAGAGCTTATTCTACTCCGTGAGCCAGGTCAAGAAGTCCTTGAAGAGAGCATTTTATTTCCTTTTTTACGAAAAAATTAGTTATTAAACTTGCTAATATTGATGTAAAAAATGTTTTTAGAGTATATAACTGCTACGAAACTTGCATCATAGTGTCACTAAAAACTCACAGTGCAGAGCTGATTCTACTCTTTGAGCCATGTCAAGAACTCCTTGAAGTGAGCATTTTCTTGCCATTTTTATGGTCAAATTAGTTATTAGACATGAGAATATAGTTGGAGAACAAATTTTCAGTGTATCAAATTGCTAGGAAGCCTGCGCCATAGAGTCATTAAAAAGTCAAAGTTTAGAGTTTATTCTACTCCGTGAGCCAGGTCAGGAAGTCCTTGAAGAGAGCATTTTATTTCCTTTTTTATGGACAAATTAGTTATTAAACTTGCTAATATTGATGGATAAAATATTTTTAGAGTATATAACTGCTACGAAACTTACACCATGGAGTCACTAAAAACTCACAGTGCAGAGCTGACTCTACTCTTTGAGCCATGTCAAGAACTCCTTGAAGTGAGTATTTTCTTGCCATTTTTATGGTCAAATTAGTTATTAGACATGAGAATATAGTTGGAAAATATGTTTTTAGATTATAAAAATGCTAGGAACCTTGCGCCATAGCGTCACTAAAAAGTCAAAGTGCGGAGCTTATTCTACACTGTGACCCAGGTCAGGAAGTCATTGAAGTGAGCTTTTTTTTTCAATTTTTATAGTAAAATATTTTATTATACAAGAGTATATAGGTGGAGAACATGTTTTCAGAGTATATAACTGCTACGAAGCTTGCGCCATAGAGTCACTAAAAACATACAGTGCAGAGTTGATTCTACTCCGTGAGCCAGGTCAAGAACTCCTTGTAGTGAGCATTTTCTTTCCATTTTTATGGTCATATTAGTTATTAGACATGAGAATCTTGTTGGAGAACATGTTTGCAGAGTGTAAAAATCCTAGGAAGCTTTCATCATAGAGTCACCAAAAAGTCAAAGTTCAAAACTGATTCTACTCCATGAGCCAGGTCTAGAACTACTTGAAGTGAGCATTTTCTTGCCAATTTTATAGTCAAATTAGTTATTAGACATGAGAATATAGTTGGTGAATATATTTTTAGAGTATCAAAATGCTAGGAAGCTAGCGCCTTAGAGTCACTAAAAAGTCAAAGTGCAGAGCTTATTCTACTCCGTGAGGGAGGTCAAGAAGTCCTTGAAGAGAGCATTTTATTTCCTTTTTTATGGAAAAATTAGTTATTAAACATGCTAATATTGACGGAAAAAATGTTTTTAGAGTATATAACTGCTACGAAACTTGCACCATAGTGTCACTAAAAACTCACAGTGCAGAGCTGATTCTACTCTTTGAGCCATGTCAAGAACTCCTTAAAGTGAGCATTTTCTTGCCATTTTTATGGTCAAATTAGTTATTAGACATGAGAATATAGTTGGAGAACAAATTTTCAGTGTATCAAATTGCTAGGAAGCTTGCGCCATAGAGTCATTAAAAAGTCAAAGTTCAGAGCTTATTCTACTCCGTGAGCCAGGTCAGGAAGTCCTTGAAGAGAGCATTTTATTTCCTTTTTTATGGACAAATTAGTTATTAAACTTGCTAATATTGATGGATAAAATATTTTTAGAGTATATAACTGCTACGAAACTTACACCATAGAGTCACTAAAAACTCACAGTGCAGAGCTGATTCTACTCTTTGAGCCATGTCAAGAACTCCTTGAAGTGAGCATTTTCTTGCCATTTTTATGGTCAAATTAGTTATTAGACATGAGAATATAGTTGGAAAATATGTTTTTAGATTATAAAAATGCTAGGAACCTTGCGCCATAGTGTCACTAAAGAGTCAAAGTGCGGAGCTTATTCAACACTATGACCCAGGTCAGGAAGTCATTGAAGTGAGCTTTTTTTTTCAATTTTTATAGTTAAATATTTTATTATACAAGAGTATATAGCTGGAGAACATGTTTTCAGAGTATATTACTGCTACGAAGCTTGCGCTATAGAGTCACTAAAAACACACAGTGCAGAGTTGATTCTACTCCGTGAGCCTGGTCAAGAACTCCTTGTAGTGAGCATTTTCTTTCCATTTTTATGGTCATATTAGTTATTAGACATGAGAATCTTGTTGGAGAACATGTTTGCAGAGTATAAAAATCCTAGGAAGCTTTCATCATAGAGTCAACAAAAAGTCAAAGTGCAAAGCTGATTCTACTCCATGAGCCAGGTCTAGAACTACTTGAAGTGAGCATTTTCTTGCCAATTTTATGGTCAAATTAGTTATTAGACATGAGAATATATTTGGAGAATATATTTTTAGAGTATCAAAATGCTAGGAAGCTAGCGCCTTAGAGTCACTAAAAAGTCAAAGTGCAGAGCTTATTCTACTCCGTGAAAGAGGTCAAGAAGTCCTTGAAGAGAGCATTTTATTTCCTTTTTTATGGAAAAATTAGTTATTAAACTTGCTAATATTGATGGAAAAAATGTTTTTAGAGTATATAACTGCTACGAAACTTACACCATAGAGTCAATAAAAACTCACAGTGCAGAGCTGATTCTACTCTTTGAGCCATGTCAAGAACTCCTTGAAGTGAGCATTTTCTTGCCATTTTTATGGTCAAATTAGTTATTAGACATGAGAATATAGTTGGAGAACAAATTTTTAGTGTATCAAATTGCTAGGAAGCTTGCGCCATAGAGTCATTAAAAAGTCAAAGTTCAGAGCTTATTCTACTCCGTGAGCCAGGTCAGGAAGTCCTTGAAGAGAGCATTTTATTTCCTTTTTTATGGACAAATTAGTTATTAAACTTGCTAATATTGATGGATAAAATATTTTTAGAGTATATAACTGCTACGAAACTTACACCATAGAGTCACTAAAAACTCACAGTGCAGAGCTGATTCTACTCTTTGAGCCATGTCAAGAACTCCTTGAAGAGAGCATTTTCTTGGCATTTTTATGGTCAAATTAGTTATTAGACATGAGAATATAGTTGGAAAATATGTTTTTATATTATAAAAATGCTAGGAACCTTGCGCCATAGTGTCACTAAAGAGTCAAAGTGCGGAGCTTATTCTACACTGTGACCCAGGTCAGGAAGTCATTGAAGTGAGCTTTTTTTTTCAATTTTTATAGTTAAATATTTTATTATACAAGAGTATATAGGTGGAGAACATGTTTTCAGAGTATATAACTGCTACGAAGCTTGCGCCATAGAGTCACTAAAAACACACAGTGCAGAGTTGATTCTACTCCGTGAGCCTGGTCAAGAACTCCTTGTAGTGAGCATTTTCTTTCCATTTTTATGGTCATATTAGTTATTAGACATGAGAATCTTGTTGGAGAACATGTTTGCAGAGTATAAAAATCCTAGGAAGCTTTCATCATAGAGTCACCAAAAAGTCAAAGTGCAAAGCTGATTCTACTCCATGAGCCAGGTCTAGAACTACTTGAAGTGAGCATTTTCTTGCCAATTTTATGGTCAAATTAGTTATTAGACATGAGAATATATTTGGAGAATATATTTTTAGAGTATCAAAATGCTAGGAAGCTAGCGCCTTAGAGTCACTAAAAAGTCAAAGTGCAGAGCTTATTCTACTCCGTGAAAGAGGTCAAGAAGTCCTTGAAGAGAGCATTTTATTTCCTTTTTTATGGAAAAATTAGTTATTAAACATGCTAATATTGATGGAAAAAATGTTTTTAGAGTATATAACTGCTGCGAAACTTACACCATAGAGTCACTAAAAATTCACAGTTCAGAGCTGATTCTACTCTTTGAGCCATGTCAAGAACTCCTTGAAGTGAGCATTTTCTTGCCATTTTTATGGTCAAATTAGTTATTAGACAAGAGAATATAGTTGGAAAATATGTTTTTAGATTATAAAAATGCTAGGAACCTTGCGCCATAGTGTCACAAAAAAGTCAAAGTGCGGAGCTTATTCTACACTGTGACCCAGGTCAGGAAGTCATTGAAGTGAGCTTTTTTTTTTCCATTTTTATAGTTAAATATTTTATTATACAAGAGTATATAGGTGGAGAACAAGTTTTCAGAGTATATAACTGCTACGAAGCTTGCGCCATAGAGTCAATAAAAACACACAGTGCAGAGTTGATTCTACTCCTTGAGCCTGGTCAAGAACTCCTTGTAGTGAGCATTTTCTTTCCATTTTTAAGGTCATATTAGTTATTAGACATGAGAATCTTGTTGGAGAACAAGTTTGCAGAGTATAAAAATCCTAGGAAGCTTGCACCATTGAGTCACCAAAAAGTCAAAGTGCAGAGCTGATTCTACTCCGTGAGCCAGGTCTAGAACTACTTGAAGTGAGCATTTTCTTGCCAATTTTATGGTCAAATTAGTTATTAGACATGAGAATATAGTTGGAGAACATATTTTCAGATTATTAAAACGCTAGGAAGCTTGCGCCATATAGTCACTAAAAAGTCAAAGTGCAGAGCTTATTCTACTCCATGAGCCAGGTCAAGAAGTCCTTGAAGAGAGCATTTTATTTCCTTTTTTACGGAAAAATTTGTTATTAAACTTGCTAATATGGATGGAAAAAAAGTTTTTAGAATATATAACTGCTACGAAACTTGCACCATAGAGTCACTAAAAACTCACAGTGCAGATCTGATTCTACTCTTTGGACCAAGTCAAGAACTCCTTGACGTGAGCATTTTCTTACCATTTTTATGGTCAAATTAGTTATTAGAAATGAGAACATAGTTGGAGAACAAATTTTCAGTGTATCAAATAGCTAGGAACTTGCACCATAGAGTCATTAAAAAGTCAAAGTTCAGAGCTGATTCTACTCCGTGAGCCAGGTCTAGAACTACTTGAAGTGAGCATTTTCTTGCCAATTTTATGGTCAAATTAGTTATTAGACATGAGAATATAGTTGGAGAACATATTTTCAAATTATCAAAATGCTAGGAAGCTTGCGCCATATAGTCACTAAAAAGTCAAAGTGTAGAGCTTATTCTACTCCGTGAGCCAGGTCAAGAAGTCCTTGAAGAGAGCATTTTATTTCCTTTTTTACGAAAAAATTAGTTATTAAACTTGCTAATATTGATGTAAAAAATGTTTTTAGAGTATATAACTGCTACGAAACTTGCATCATAGTGTCACTAAAAACTCACAGTGCAGAGCTGATTCTACTCTTTGAGCCATGTCAAGAACTCCTTGAAGTGAGCATTTTCTTGCCATTTTTATGGTCAAATTAGTTATTAGACAAGAGAATATAGTTGGAGAACAAATTTTCAGTGTATCAAATTGCTAGGAAGCCTGCGCCATAGAGTCATTAAAAAGTCAAAGTTTAGAGTTTATTCTACTCCGTGAGCCAGGTCAGGAAGTCCTTGAAGAGAGCATTTTATTTCCTTTTTTATGGACAAATTAGTTATTAAACTTGCTAATATTGATGGATAAAATATTTTTAGAGTATATAACTGCTACGAAACTTACACCATGGAGTCACTAAAAACTCACAGTGCAGAGCTGACTCTACTCTTTGAGCCATGTCAAGAACTCCTTGAAGTGAGTATTTTCTTGCCATTTTTATGGTCAAATTAGTTATTAGACATGAGAATATAGTTGGAAAATATGTTTTTAGATTATAAAAATGCTAGGAACCTTGCGCCATAGCGTCACTAAAAAGTCAAAGTGCGGAGCTTATTCTACACTGTGACCCAGGTCAGGAAGTCATTGAAGTGAGCTTTTTTTTTCAATTTTTATAGTAAAATATTTTATTATACAAGAGTATATAGGTGGAGAACATGTTTTCAGAGTATATAACTGCTACGAAGCTTGCGCCATAGAGTCACTAAAAACACACAGTGCAGAGTTGATTCTACTCCGTGAGCCAGGTCAAGAACTCCTTGTAGTGAGCATTTTCTTTCCATTTTTATGGTCATATTAGTTATTAGACATGAGAATCTTGTTGGAGAACATGTTTGCAGAGTGTAAAAATCCTAGGAAGCTTTCATCATAGAGTCACCAAAAAGTCAAAGTTCAAAACTGATTCTACTCCATGAGCCAGGTCTAGAACTACTTGAAGTGAGCATTTTCTTGCCAATTTTATAGTCAAATTAGTTATTAGACATGAGAATATAGTTGGTGAATATATTTTTAGAGTATCAAAATGCTAGGAAGCTAGCGCCTTAGAGTCACTAAAAAGTCAAAGTGCAGAGCTTATTCTACTCCGTGAGGGAGGTCAAGAAGTCCTTGAAGAGAGCATTTTATTTCCTTTTTTATGGAAAAATTAGTTATTAAACATGCTAATATTGACGGAAAAAATGTTTTTAGAGTATATAACTGCTACGAAACTTGCACCATAGTGTCACTAAAAACTCACAGTGCAGAGCTGATTCTACTCTTTGAGCCATGTCAAGAACTCCTTAAAGTGAGCATTTTCTTGCCATTTTTATGGTCAAATTAGTTATTAGACATGAGAATATAGTTGGAGAACAAATTTTCAGTGTATCAAATTGCTAGGAAGCTTGCGCCATAGAGTCATTAAAAAGTCAAAGTTCAGAGCTTATTCTACTCCGTGAGCCAGGTCAGGAAGTCCTTGAAGAGAGCATTTTATTTCCTTTTTTATGGACAAATTAGTTATTAAACTTGCTAATATTGATGGATAAAATATTTTTAGAGTATATAACTGCTACGAAACTTACACCATAGAGTCACTAAAAACTCACAGTGCAGAGCTGATTCTACTCTTTGAGCCATGTCAAGAACTCCTTGAAGTGAGCATTTTCTTGCCATTTTTATGGTCAAATTAGTTATTAGACATGAGAATATAGTTGGAAAATATGTTTTTAGATTATAAAAATGCTAGGAACCTTGCGCCATAGTGTCACTAAAGAGTCAAAGTGCGGAGCTTATTCAACACTATGACCCAGGTCAGGAAGTCATTGAAGTGAGCTTTTTTTTTCAATTTTTATAGTTAAATATTTTATTATACAAGAGTATATAGCTGGAGAACATGTTTTCAGAGTATATTACTGCTACGAAGCTTGCGCTATAGAGTCACTAAAAACACACAGTGCAGAGTTGATTCTACTCCGTGAGCCTGGTCAAGAACTCCTTGTAGTGAGCATTTCCTTTCCATTTTTATGGTCATATTAGTTATTAGACATGAGAATCTTGTTGGAGAACATGTTTGCAGAGTATAAAAATCCTAGGAAGCTTTCATCATAGAGTCACCAAAAAGTCAAAGTGCAAAGCTGATTCTACTCCATGAGCCAGGTCTAGAACTACTTGAAGTGAGCATTTTCTTGCCAATTTTATGGTCAAATTAGTTATTAGACATGAGAATATATTTGGAGAATATATTTTTAGAGTATCAAAATGCTAGGAAGCTAGCGCCTTAGAGTCACTAAAAAGTCAAAGTGCAGAGCTTATTCTACTCCGTGAGAGAGGTCAAAAAGTCCTTGAAGAGAGCATTTTATTTCCTTTTTTATGGAAAAATTAGTTATTAAACTTGCTAATATTGATGGAAAAAATGTTTTTAGAGTATATAACTGCTACGAAACTTACACCATAGAGTCACTAAAAACTCACAGTGCAGAGCTGATTCTACTCTTTGAGCCATGTCAAGAACTCCTTGAAGTGAGCATTTTCTTGCCATTTTTATGGTCAAATTAGTTATTAGACAAGAGAATATAGTTGGAAAATATGTTTTTAGATTATAAAAATGCTAGGAACCTTGCGCCATAGTGTCACTAAAAAGTCAAAGTGCGGAGCTTATTCTACACTGTGACCCAGGTCAGGAAGTCATTGAAGTGAGCTTTTTTTTTCCATTTTTATAGTTAAATATTTTATTATACAAGAGTATATAGGTGGAGAACAAGTTTTCAGAGTATATAACTGCTACGAAGCTTGCACCATAGAGTCACTAAAAACACACAGTGCAGAGTTGATTCTACTCCTTGAGCCTGGTCAAGAACTCCTTGTAGTGAGCATTTTCTTTCCATTTTTATGGTCATATTAGTTATTAGACATGAGAATCTTGTTGGAGAACATGTTTGCAGAGTGTAAAAATCCTAGGAAGCTTTCATCATAGAGTCACCAAAAAGTCAAAGTTCAAAACTGATTCTACTCCATGAGCCAGGTCTAGAACTACTTGAAGTTAGCATTTTCTTGCCAATTTTATGGTCAAATTAGTTATTAGACATGAGAATATAGTTGGAGAATATATTTTTAGAGTATCAAAATGCTAGGAAGCTAGCGCCTTAGAGTCACTAAAAAGTCAAAGTGCAGATCTTATTCTACTCCGTGAGGGAGGTCAAGAAGTCCTTGAAGAGAGCATTTTATTTCCTTTTTTATGGAAAAATTAGTTATTAAACATGCTAATATTGACGGAAAAAATGTTTTTAGAGTATATAACTACTACGAAACTTGCACCATAGTGTCACTAAAAACTCACAGTGCAGAGCTGATTCTACTCTTTGAGCCATGTCAAGTTCTCCTTAAAGTGAGCATTTTCTTGCAATTTTTATGGTCAAATTAGTTATTAGACATGAGAATATAGTTGGAGAACAAATTTTCAGTGTATCAAATTGCTAGGAAGCTTGCGCCATAGAGTCATTAAAAAGTCAAAGTTCAGAGCTTATTCTACTCCGTGAGCCAGGTCAGGAAGTCCTTGAAGAGAGCATTTTATTTCCTTTTTTATGGACAAATTAGTTATTAAACTTGCTAATATTGATGGATAAAATATTTTTAGAGTATATAACTGCTACGAAACTTACACCATAGAGTCACTAAAAACTCACAGTGCAGAGCTGATTCTACTCTTTGAGCCATGTCAAGAACTCCTTGAAGTGAGCAGTTTCTTGCCATTTTTATGGTCAAATTAGTTATTAGACATGAGAATATAGTTGGAAAATATGTTTTTAGATTATAAAAATGCTAGGAACCTTGCGCCATAGTGTCACTAAAGAGTCAAAGTGCGGAGCTTATTCTACACTGTGACCCAGGTCAGGAAGTCATTGAAGTGAGCTTTTTTTTCAATTTTTATAGTTAAATATTTTATTATACAAGAGTATATAGGTGGAGAACATATTTTCAGAGTATATTACTGCTACGAAGCTTGCGCTATAGAGTCACTAAAAACACACAGTGCAGAGTTGATTCTACTCCGTGAGCCTGGTCAAGAACTCCTTGTAGTGAGCATTTTCTTTCCATTTTTATGGTCATATTAGTTATTAGACATGAGAATCTTGTTGGAGAACATGTTTGCAGAGTATAAAAATCCTAGAAAGCTTTCATCATAGAGTCACCAAAAAGTCAAAGTGCAAAGCTGATTCTACTCCATGAGCCAGGTCTAGAACTACTTGAAGTGAGCATTTTCTTGCCAATTTTATGGTCAAATTAGTTATTAGACATGAGAATATATTTGGAGAATATATTTTTAGAGTATCAAAATGCTAGGAAGCTAGCGCCTTAGAGTCACTAAAAAGTCAAAGTGCAGAGCTTATTCTACTCCGTGAGAGAGGTCAAGAAGTCCTTGAAGAGAGCATTTTATTTCCTTTTTTATGGAAAAATTAGTTATTAAACTTGCTAATATTGATGGAAAAAATGTTTTTAGAGTATATAACTGCTACGAAACTTACACCATAGAGTCACTAAAAACTCACAGTGCAGAGCTGATTCTACTCTTTGAGCCATGTCAAGAACTCCTTGAAGTGAGCATTTTCTTGCCATTTTTATGGTCAAATTAGTTATTAGACAAGAGAATATAGTTGGAAAATATATTTTTAGATTATAAAAATGCTAGGAACCTTGCGCCATAGTGTCACTAAAAAGTCAAAGTGCGGAGCTTATTCTACACTGTGACCCAGGTCAGGAAGTCATTGAAGTGAGCTTTTTTTTTCCATTTTTATAGTTAAATATTTTATTATACAAGAGTATATAGGTGGAGAACAAGTTTTCAGAGTATATAACTGCTACGAAGCTTGCGCCATAGAGTCACTAAAAACACACAGTGCAGAGTTGATTCTACTCCTTGAGCCTGGTCAAGAACTCCTTGTAGTGAGCATTTTCTTTCCATTTTTATGGTCATATTAGTTATTAGACATGAGAATCTTGTTGGAGAACATGTTTGTAGAGTGTAAAAATCCTAGGAAGCATTCATCATAGAGTCACCAAAAAGTCAAAGTTCAAAACTGATTCTACTCCATGAGCCAGGTCTAGAACTACTTGAAGTGAGCATTTTCTTGCCAATTTTATGGTCAAATTAGTTATTAGACATGAGAATATAGTTGGAGAATATATTTTTAGAGTATCAAAATGCTAGGAAGCTAGCGCCTTAGAGTCACTAAAAAGTCAAAGTGCAGATCTTATTCTACTCCGTGAGGGAGGTCAAGAAGTCCTTGAAGAGAGCATTTTATTACCTTTTTTATGGAAAAATTAGTTATTAAACATGCTAATATTGACGGAAAAAATGTTTTTAGAGTATATAACTGCTACAAAACTTGCACCATAGTGTCACTAAAAACTCACAGTGCAGAGCTGATTCTACTCTTTGAGCCATGTCAAGAACTCCTTAAAGTGAGCATTTTCTTGCCATTTTTATGGTCAAATTAGTTATTAGACATGAGAATATAGTTGGAGAACAAATTTTCAGTGTATCAAATTGCTAGGAAGCTTGCGCCATAGAGTCATTAAAAAGTTAAAGTTCAGAGCTTATTCTACTCCGTGAGCCAGGTCAGGAAGTCCTTGAAGAGAGCATTTTATTTCCTTTTTTATGGACAAATTAGTTATTAAACTTGCTAATATTGATGGATAAAATATTTTTAGAGTATATAACTGCTACGAAACTTACACCATAGAGTCACTAAAAACTCACAGTGCAGAGCTGATTCTACTCTTTGAGCCATGTCAAGAACTCCTTGAAGTGAGCATTTTCTTGCAATTTTTATGGTCAAATTAGTTATTAGACATGAGAATATAGTTGTAGAATATATTTTTAGAGTATCAAAATGCTAGGAAGCTAGCGCCTTAGAGTCACTAAAAAGTCAAAGTGCAGAGCTTATTCTACTCCGTGAGGGAGGTCAAGAAGTCCTTGAAGAGAGCATTTTATTTCCTTTTTTATGGAAAAATTAGTTATTAAACTTTCTAATATTGATGAAAAAAATTTTTTTAGAGTATATAACGTCTACGAAACTTGCACCATAGTGTCACTAAAAACTCACAGTGCAGAGCTGATTCTACTCTTTAAGCCATGTCAAGAACTCCTTAAAGTGAGCATTTTCTTGCCATTTTTATGGTCAAATTAGTTATTAGACATGAGAATATAGTTGGAGAACAAATTTTCAGTGTATCAAATTGCTAGGAAGCTTGCGCCATAGAATCATTAAAAAGTCAAAGTTCAGAGCTTATTCTACTCCGTGAGCCAGGTCAGGAAGTCCTTTAAGAGAGCATTTTATTTCCTTTTTTATGGACAAATTATTTATTAAACTTGCTAATATTGATGGATAAAATATTTTTAGAGTATATAACTGCTACGAAACTTACACCATAGAGTCACTAAAAACTCACAGTGCAGAGTTGATTCTACTCTTTGAGCCATGTCAAGAACTCCTTGAAGTGAGCATTTTCTTGCCATTTTTATGGTCAAATTAGTTATTAGACATGAGAATATAGTTGGAAAATATGTTTTTAGATTATAAAAATGCTAGGAACCTTGCGCCATAGTGTCACTAAAAAGTCAAAGTTCGGAGCTTATTCTACACTGTGACCCAGGTCAGGAAGTCATTGAAGTGAGCTTTTTTTTCAATTTTTATAGTTAAGTATTTTATTATACAAGAGTATATAGGTGGAGAACATGTTTTCAGAGTATATAACTGCTACGAAGCTTGCGCCATAGAGTCACTAAAAACACACAGTGCAGAGTTGATTCTACTCCGTGAGCCTGGTCAAGAACTCCTTGTAGTGAGCATTTTCTTTCCATTTTTATGGTCATATTAGTTATTAGACATGAGAATCTTGTTGGAGAACATGTTTGCAGAGTATAAAAATCCTAGGAAGCTTTCATCATAGAGTCCCCAAAAAGTCAAAGTGCAAAGCTGATTCTACTCCATGAGCCATGTCTAGAACTACTTGAAGTGAGCATTTTCTTGCCAATTTTATGGTCAAATTAGTTATTAGACATGAGAATATAGTTGGAGAATATATTTTTAGAGTATCAAAATATTAGGAAGCTAGCACCTTAGAGTCACTAAAAAGTCAAAGTGCAGAGCTTATTCTACTCCGTGAGGGAGGTCAAGAAGTCCTTGAAGAGAGCATTTTATTTCCTTTTTTATGGAAAAATTAGTTATTAAACTTGCTAATATTGATGGAAAAAATGTTTTTAGAGTATATAACTGCTACGAAACTTACATCATAGAGTCACTAAAAACTCACAGTGCAGAGCTGATTCTACTCTTTGAGCCATGTCAAGAACTCCTTGAAGAGAGCATTTTCTTGGCATTTTTATGGTCAAATTAGTTATTAGACATGAGAATATAGTTGGAAAATATGTTTTTATATTATAAAAATGCTAGGAACCTTGCGCCATAGTGTCACTAAAGAGTCAAAGTGCGGAGCTTATTCTACACTGTGACCCAGGTCAGGAAGTCATTGAAGTGAGCTTTTTTTTTCAATTTTTATAGTTAAATATTTTATTATACAAGAGTATATAGGTGGAGAACATGTTTTCAGAGTATATAACTGCTACGAAGCTTGCGCCATAGAGTCACTAAAAACACACAGTGCAGAGTTGATTCTACTCCGTGAGCCTGGTCAAGAACTCCTTGTAGTGAGCATTTTCTTTCCATTTTTATGGTCATATTAGTTATTAGACATGAGAATCTTGTTGGAGAACATGTTTGCAGAGTATAAAAATCCTAGGAAGCTTTCATCATAGAGTCACCAAAAAGTCAAAGTGCAAAGCTGATTCTACTCCATGAGCCAGGTCTAGAACTACTTGAAGTGAGCATTTTCTTGCCAATTTTATGGTCAAATTAGTTATTAGACATGAGAATATATTTGGAGAATATATTTTTAGAGTATCAAAATGCTAGGAAGCTAGCGCCTTAGAGTCACTAAAAAGTCAAAGTGCAGAGCTTATTCTACTCCGTGAAAGAGGTCAAGAAGTCCTTGAAGAGAGCATTTTATTTCCTTAATTATGGAAAAATTAGTTATTAAACATGCTAATATTGATGGAAAAAATATTTTTAGAGTATATAACTGCTGCGAAACTTACACCATAGAGTCACTAAAAACTCACAGTTCAGAGCTGATTCTACTCTTTGAGCCATGTCAAGAACTCCTTGAAGTGAGCATTTTCTTGCCATTTTTATGGTCAAATTAGTTATTAGACAAGAGAATATAGTTGGAAAATATGTTTTTAGATTATAAAAATGCTAGGAACCTTGCGCCATAGTGTCACAAAAAAGTCAAAGTGCGGAGCTTATTCTACACTGTGACCCAGGTCAGGAAGTCATTGAAGTGAGCTTTTTTTTCCATTTTTATAGTTAAATATTTTATTATACAAGAGTATATAGGTGGAGAACAAGTTTTCAGAGTATATAACTGCTACGAAGCTTGCGCCATAGAGTCAATAAAAACACACAGTGCAGAGTTGATTCTACTCCTTGAGCCTGGTCAAGAACTCCTTGTAGTGAGCATTTTCTTTCCATTTTTAAGGTCATATTAGTTATTAGACATGAGAATCTTGTTGGAGAACATGTTTGCAGAGTATAAAAATCCTAGGAAGCTTGCACCATTGAGTCACCAAAAAGTCAAAGTGCAGAGCTGATTCTACTCCGTGAGCCAGGTCTAGAACTACTTGAAGTGAGCATTTTCTTGCCAATTTTATTTTCAAATTAGTTATTAGACATGAGAATATAGTTGGAGAACATATTTTCAGATTATTAAAATGCTAGGAAGCTTGCGCCATATAGTCACTAAAAAGTCAAAGTGCAGAGCTTATTCTACTCCATGAGCCAGGTCAAGAAGTCCTTGAAGAGAGCATTTTATTTCCTTTTTTACGGAAAAATTTGTTATTAAACTTGCTAATATGGATGGAAAAAAAGTTTTTAGAATATATAACTGCTACGAAACTTGCACCATAGAGTCACTAAAAACTCACAGTGCAGAGCTGATTCTACTCTTTTGACCAAGTCAAGAACTCCTTGACGTGAGCATTTTCTTACCATTTTTATGGTCAAATTAGTTATTAGAAATGAGAACATAGTTGGAGAACAAATTTTCAGTGTATCAAATAGCTAGGAACTTGCACCATAGAGTCATTAAAAAGTCAAAGTTCAGAGCTGATTCTACTCCGTGAGCCAGGTCTAGAACTACTTGAAGTGAGCATTTTCTTGCCAATTTTATGGTCAAATTAGTTATTAGACATGAGAATATAGTTGGAGAACATATTTTCAAATTATCAAAATGCTAGGAAGCTTGCGCCATATAGTCACTAAAAAGTCAAAGTGTAGAGCTTATTCTACTCCGTGAGCCAGGTCAAGAAGTCCTTGAAGAGAGCATTTTATTTCCTTTTTTACGAAAAAATTAGTTATTAAACTTGCTAATATTGATGTAAAAAATGTTTTTAGAGTATATAACTGCTACGAAACTTGCATCATAGTGTCACTAAAAACTCACAGTGCAGAGCTGATTCTACTCTTTGAGCCATGTCAAGAACTCCTTGAAGTGAGCATTTTCTTGCCATTTTTATGGTCAAATTAGTTATTAGACATGAGAATATAGTTGGAGAACAAATTTTTAGTGTATCAAATTGCTAGGAAGCCTGCGCCATAGAGTCATTAAAAAGTCAAAGTTTAGAGTTTATTCTACTCCGTGAGCCAGGTCAGGAAGTCCTTGAAGAGAGCATTTTATTTCCTTTTTTATGGACAAATTAGTTATTAAACTTGCTAATATTGATGGATAAAATATTTTTAGAGTATATAACTGCTACGAAACTTACACCATGGAGTCACTAAAAACTCACAGTGCAGAGCTGATTCTACTCTTTGAGCCATGTCAAGAACTCCTTGAAGTGAGTATTTTCTTGCCATTTTTATGGTCAAATTAGTTATTAGACATGAGAATATAGTTGGAAAATATGTTTTTAGATTATAAAAATGCTAGGAACCTTGCGCCATAGCGTCACTAAAAAGTCAAAGTGCGGAGCTTATTCTACACTGTGACCCAGGTCAGGAAGTCATTGAAGTGAGCTTTTTTTTTCAATTTTTATAGTAAAATATTTTATTATACAAGAGTATATAGGTGGAGAACATGTTTTCAGAGTATATAACTGCTACGAAGCTTGCGCCATAGAGTCACTAAAAACACACAGTGCAGAGTTGATTCTACTCCGTGAGCCAGGTCAAGAACTCCTTGTAGTGAGCATTTTCTTTCCATTTTTATGGTCATATTAGTTATTAGACATGAGAATCTTGTTGGAGAACATGTTTGCAGAGTATAAAAATCCTAGGAAGCTTTCATCATAGAGTCACCAAAAAGTCAAAGTGCAAAGCTGATTCTACTCCATGAGCCAGGTCTAGAACTACTTGAAGTGAGCATTTTCTTGCCAATTTTATGGTCAAATTAGTTATTAGACATGAGAATATATTTGGAGAATATATTTTTAGAGTATCAAAATGCTAGGAAGCTAGCGCCTTAGAGTCACTAAAAAGTCAAAGTGCAGAGTTTATTCTACTCCGTGAGAGAGGTCAAAAAGTCCTTGAAGAGAGCATTTTATTTCCTTTTTTATGGAAAAATTAGTTATTAAACTTGCTAATATTGATGGAAAAAATGTTTTTAGAGTATATAACTGCTACGAAACTTACAACATAGAGTCACTAAAAACTCACAGTGCAGAGCTGATTCTACTCTTTGAGCCATGTCAAGAACTCCTTGAAGTGAGCATTTTCTTGCCATTTTTATGGTCAAATTAGTTATTAGACAAGAGAATATAGTTGGAAAATATGTTTTTAGATTATAAAAATGCTAGGAACCTTGCGCCATAGTGTCACTAAAAAGTCAAAGTGCGGAGCTTATTCTACACTGTGACCCAGGTCAGGAAGTCATTGAAGTGAGCTTTTTTTTTCCATTTTTATAGTTAAATATTTTATTATACAAGAGTATATAGGTGGAGAACAAGTTTTCAGAGTATATAACTGCTACGAAGCTTGCGCCATAGAGTCACTAAAAACACACAGTGCAGAGTTGATTCTACTCCTTGAGCCTGGTCAAGAACTCCTTGTAGTGAGCATTTTCTTTCCATTTTTATGGTCATATTAGTTATTAGACATGAGAATCTTGTTGGAGAACATGTTTGCAGAGTGTAAAAATCCTAGGAAGCTTTCATCATAGAGTCACCAAAAAGTCAAAGTTCAAAACTAATTCTACTCCATGAGCCAGGTCTAGAACTACTTGAAGTGAGCATTTTCTTGCCAATTTTATGGTCAAATTAGTTATTAGACATGAGAATATAGTTGGAGAATATATTTTTAGAGTATCAAAATGCTAGGAAGCTAGCGCCTTAGAGTCACTAAAAAGTCAAAGTGCAGATCTTATTCTACTCCGTGAGGGAGGTCAAGAAGTCCTTGAAGAGAGCATTTTATTTCCTTTTTTATGGAAAAATTAGTTATTAAACATGCTAATATTGACGGAAAAAATGTTTTTAGAGTATATAACTACTACGAAACTTGCACCATAGTGTCACTAAAAACTCACAGTGCAGAGCTGATTCTACTCTTTGAGCCATGTCAAGAACTCCTTAAAGTGAGCATTTTCTTGCAATTTTTATGGTCAAATTAGTTATTAGACATGAGAATATAGTTGGAGAACAAATTTTCAGTGTATCAAATTGCTAGGAAGCTTGCGCCATAGAGTCATTAAAAAGTCAAAGTTCAGAGCTTATTCTACTCCGTGAGCCAGGTCAGGAAGTCCTTGAAGAGAGCATTTTATTTCCTTTTTTATGGACAAATTAGTTATTAAACTTGCTAATATTGATGGATAAAATATTTTTAGAGTATATAACTGCTACGAAACTTACACCATAGAGTCACTAAAAACTCACAGTGCAGAGCTGATTCTACTCTTTGAGCCATGTCAAGAACTCCTTGAAGTGAGCAGTTTCTTGCCATTTTTATGGTCAAATTAGTTATTAGACATGAGAATATAGTTGGAAAATATGTTTTTAGATTATAAAAATGCTAGGAACCTTGCGCCATAGTGTCACTAAAGAGTCAAAGTGCGGAGCTTATTCTACACTGTGACCCAGGTCAGGAAGTCATTGAAGTGAGCTTTTTTTTTCAATTTTTATAGTTAAATATTTTATTATACAAGAGTATATAGGTGGAGAACATGTTTTCAGAGTATATTACTGCTACGAAGCTTGCGCTATAGAGTCACTAAAAACACACAGTGCAGAGTTGATTCTACTCCGTGAGCCTGGTCAAGAACTCCTTGTAGTGAGCATTTTCTTTCCATTTTTATGGTCATATTAGTTATTAGACATGAGAATCTTGTTGGAGAACATGTTTGCAGAGTATAAAAATCCTAGAAAGCTTTCATCATAGAGTCACCAAAAAGTCAAAGTGCAAAGCTGATTCTACTCCATGAGCCAGGTCTAGAACTACTTGAAGTGAGCATTTTCTTGCCAATTTTATGGTCAAATTAGTTATTAGACATGAGAATATATTTGGAGAATATATTTTTAGAGTATCAAAATGCTAGGAAGCTAGCGCCTTAGAGTCACTAAAAAGTCAAAGTGCAGAGCTTATTCTACTCCGTGAGAGAGGTCAAGAAGTCCTTGAAGAGAGCATTTTATTTCCTTTTTTATGGAAAAATTAGTTATTAAACTTGCTAATATTGATGGAAAAAATGTTTTTAGAGTATATAACTGCTACGAAACTTACACCATAGAGTCACTAAAAACTCACAGTGCAGAGCTGATTCTACTCTTTGAGCCATGTCAAGAACTCCTTGAAGTGAGCATTTTCTTGCCATTTTTATGGTCAAATTAGTTATTAGACAAGAGAATATAGTTGGAAAATATATTTTTAGATTATAAAAATGCTAGGAACCTTGCGCCATAGTGTCACTAAAAAGTCAAAGTGCGGAGCTTATTCTACACTGTGACCCAGGTCAGGAAGTCATTGAAGTGAGCTTTTTTTTCCATTTTTATAGTTAAATATTTTATTATACAAGAGTATATAGGTGGAGAACAAGTTTTCAGAGTATATAACTGCTACAAAACTTGCACCATAGTGTCACTAAAAACTCACAGTGCAGAGCTGATTCTACTCTTTGAGCCATGTCAAGAACTCCTTAAAGTGAGCATTTTCTTGCCATTTTTATGGTCAAATTAGTTATTAGACATGAGAATATAGTTGGAGAACAAATTTTCAGTGTATCAAATTGCTAGGAAGCTTGCGCCATAGAGTCATTAAAAAGTTAAAGTTCAGAGCTTATTCTACTCCGTGAGCCAGGTCAGGAAGTCCTTGAAGAGAGCATTTTATTTCCTTTTTTATGGACAAATTAGTTATTAAACTTGCTAATATTGATGGATAAAATATTTTTAGAGTATATAACTGCTACGAAACTTACACCATAGAGTCACTAAAAACTCACAGTGCAGAGCTAATTCTACTCTTTGAGCCATGTCAAGAACTCCTTGAAGTGAGCATTTTCTTGCAATTTTTATGGTCAAATTAGTTATTAGACATGAGAATATAGTTGTAGAATATATTTTTAGAGTATCAAAATGCTAGGAAGCTAGCGCCTTAGAGTCACTAAAAAGTCAAAGTGCAGAGCTTATTCTACTCCGTGAGGGAGGTCAAGAAGTCCTTGAAGAGAGCATTTTATTTCCTTTTTTATGGAAAAATTAGTTATTAAACTTTCTAATATTGATGAAAAAAAATTTTTTAGAGTATATAACGTCTACGAAACTTGCACCATAGTGTCACTAAAAACTCACAGTGCAGAGCTGATTCTACTCTTTAAGCCATGTCAAGAACTCCTTAAAGTGAGCATTTTCTTGCCATTTTTATGGTCAAATTAGTTATTAGACATGAGAATATAGTTGGAGAACAAATTTTCAGTGTATCAAATTGCTAGGAAGCTTGCGCCATAGAATCATTAAAAAGTCAAAGTTCAGAGCTTATTCTACTCCGTGAGCCAGGTCAGGAAGTCCTTTAAGAGAGCATTTTATTTCCTTTTTTATGGACAAATTATTTATTAAACTTGCTAATATTGATGGATAAAATATTTTTAGAGTATATAACTGCTACGAAACTTACACCATAGAGTCACTAAAAACTCACAGTGCAGAGTTGATTCTACTCTTTGAGCCATGTCAAGAACTCCTTGAAGTGAGCATTTTCTTGCCATTTTTATGGTCAAATTAGTTATTAGACATGAGAATATAGTTGGAAAATATGTTTTTAGATTATAAAAATGCTAGGAACCTTGCGCCATAGTGTCACTAAAAAGTCAAAGTTCGGAGCTTATTCTACACTGTGACCCAGGTCAGGAAGTCATTGAAGTGAGCTTTTTTTTCAATTTTTATAGTTAAGTATTTTATTATACAAGAGTATATTGGTGGAGAACATGTTTTCAGAGTATATAACTGCTACGAAGCTTGCGCCATAGAGTCACTAAAAACACACAGTGCAGAGTTGATTCTACTCCGTGAGCCAGGTTTGCAGAGTTGGAGAACATGTTTGCAGAGTATAAAAATCATAGGAAGCTTGCGCCATAGAGTCACTAAAAAGTCAAAGTGTAAAGCTTATTCTACTCCGTGAGCCAGGTCAAGTAGTCCTTGAAGTGAGCATTTTATTTTTTTTTACGGACAAATTAGTTATTAAACTTGCTAATATTGATGGATAAAATGTTTTTAGAGTATATAACTGCTACGAAACTTACACCATAGAGTCACTAAAAACTCACAGTGCAGAGCTGATTCTACTTTTTGAGCCAGGTCAAGAACTCCTAAAGTGAGAATTTTATTGCCATTTTCATGGTTAAATTAGTTATTAGAATTGAGAATATAGTTGGAAAATATGTTTTTAGATTATAAAAATGCTAGGAAGCTTATTCTACTCAGTGAGCCAGGTCAGGAAGTCTTTGAAGTGAGCATTTTTTATTTCCATTTTTATATTCAAATTAGTTATTATAAAAGAGTATATAGGTGGAGAACATGTTTTCAAAGTATATAACTGCTACGAAGCTTGCGCCATAGAGTCACTAAAAACACACAGTGCAGAGTTGATTCTACTCCGTGAGCCAGGTCAAGAACTCCTTGTAGTGAGCATTTTCTTTCCATTTTTATGGTCATATTAGTTATTAGACATGAGAATCTTGTTGGAGAACATGTTTGCTGAGTATAAAATCCTAGGAAACTTGCACCATAGAGTCACTAAAAAATCAAAGTGCAGAGCTTATTCTACTCCGTGAGCGAGGTCAAGAAGTCCTTGAAGAGAGCATTTTATTTCCTTTTTTAAGGACAAATTAGTTATTAACCTTGCTAATATTGATGGAAAAAATGTTTTTAGAGTATATAACTGCTACAAAATTTGCACCATAAAGTCACTAAAAACTCACAGTGTAGAGCTGATTCTACTCTTTGGGTCAAGTCAAGAACAACTTGAAGTGAGCATTTTCTTGCCATTTTTATGGTCAAATTAGTTATTAGACATGAGAATATAGTTGGAGAACATATTTTCAGAGTATCAAAATGATACGAAGCTTGCAGCATAGAGTCACTAAAAAGTCAAAGTACAGAGCTTATTCTACTCCGTGAGCGAGGTCAAGAAGTCCTTGGAGTGAGCATTTTATTTCCTTTTTTATGGACAAATTAGTTATTAAACTTGCTAATACCGATGGAAAAAATGTTTTTATAGTATATAACTGCTACGAAACTTGCACCATAGAGTCACTAAAAACTCACAGTGCAGAGCTGATTCTACTCTTTCGGTCAAGTCAAGAACTCCTTGAAGTGACCATTTTCTTGCCATTTCTATGGACAAATTAGTTATTAGAAATGAGAATATAGTTGGAGAACATATTTTTAGAGTATAAAATTCTAGGAAGCTTGTGCTATAGAGTCACTAAAAAGTCAAAGTGCATAGTTTATTCTTCTCTATGAGCCAGGTCAAGATGTCCTTGAAGAGAGCATTTTATTTCCTTTTTTATGGACAAATTAGTCATTAAACTTGCTAATATTGATGGAAAATGTTTTTACAGTACATAACTACTGAAAAACTTGCACCATAGAGTCACTAAAAACTCACAGTGCAGAGTTGATTCTACTCTTTGGGCCAAGTCAAGAACTCCTTGAAGTGAGCATTTTCTTTCCATTTTTATGGTCCAATTAGTTATTAGAAATGAGAATATAGTTGGAGAACATATTTTCAGAGTAACAAAATGCTAGGAAGATTGCTCCATAGTCTCATAGAGTCACTAAAAAGTCAAAGTGCAGAGATTATTCTACTCCATGAGCCAGGTCAAGAAGTCCTTGAAGTGAGCATTTTATTTCCTTTTTTATGGACAAATTAGTTATTAAACTTGCTAATATTGATGGATAAAATATTTTTATAGTATATAACTGCTATGAAACTTGCACCATAGAGTCACTAAAAACTCACAGTGCAGAGTTGGTTCTACTCTTTGAGCCAGGTCAAGAACTCCATGAAGTGTACATTTTCTTGCCATTTTTATGGTCAAATTAGTTATTAGACATGAGAATATTGTTGGAAAATAAGTTTTTAGATTATAAAAATGCTAGGAAGCTTGCGCCAGAGTGTCACTAAAAATTCAAAGTGCGAAGCTTATTCTACTCTGTGAGCCAGGTCAGGAAGTCATTGTAGTGAGCATTTTTTCTTTTCATTTTTTTAGTAAAATTAGTTATTATAAAAGAGTATATTGGTGGAGAACATTTTTTTAGAGTGTATAACTGCTACGAAGCTTGCGCCACAGAGTCACTAAAAAACACAATGCAGAGTTGATTCTACTCCGTGAGCCAGTTCAAGAACTCCTTGTAACGAGCATTTCCTTTCCATTTTTATGTTCATATTAGTTATTAGACATGAGAATCTTGTTGGAGAACATGTTTGCAGAGTATAAATATCCTAGGAAGCTTGCACCATAGAGTCACTAAAAAGTCAAAGTGCAGAGATGATTCTACTCTGTGAGCCAGGTCTAGAACTACTTGAAGTGAGTATTTTCTTGCCATATTTTATGGTGAAATTAGTTAATAGACAAGAGAATATAGTTGGAAAATATGTTTTTAGATTATAAAAATGCTAGGAAGCTTGCGCCATAGTGTCACTAAAAAGTCAAAGTGCGGAGTTTATTCTACTCTGTGAGCCAGGTCAGGAAGTCATTGAAGTGAGCATTTTTTGTTTCCATTTTTATAGTCAAATTAGTTATTATAAATCAGTATATAGGTGGAGAACATTTTTTGAGAATATATAACTGCTACGAAGCTTGTGCCATAGAGTCACTAAAAACACACAGCGCAGAGTTGATTCTACTCCGTGAGCCAGGTCAAGAATTCCTTGTAGTGATAATTTTATTTCCATTTTTATGGTCATATTAGTTATTAGACATGAGAATCTTTTTGGAGAACATGTTTGCAGAGTATAAAAACCCTAGGAAGCTTGCACCATAGAGTCACTAAAAAGTCAAAGTGCAGAGCTTATTCTACTCCGTGAGTGAGGTCAAAAAGTCCTTGAAGGGAGCATTTTATTTCCTTTTTTATGGACAAATTAGTTATTAAACTTGCTAATATTGATGGAAAAAATATTTTTAGAGTATATAACTGCTACGAAATTTGCACCAAAGAGTCACTAAAAACTCACAGTGCAGAGCTAATTCTACTCTTTGGGTCAAGTCAAGAACTCCTTGAAATGAGCATTTTCTATCCATTTTTATGGTCATATTAGTTATTAGAAATGAGAATATAGTTGGATAACATATTTTCAAAGTATCAAAATGCTAGGAAGCTTACGCCATATAGTCACTAAAAAGTCAAAGTGCAGAGCTTATTCTACTCCGTGAGCCAGGTCAAGAAGTCCTTGAAGAGAGCATTTTATTTCCTTTTTATGGAAAAATTAGTTATTAAACTTGCTAATATTGATGGAAAAAATGTTTTTAGAGTATATAACTGCTAGGAAACTTGCGCCATAGAGTCACTGAAAACTCACAGTGCTGAGCCGATTCTACTCTTTGGGCCAAGTCAAGAACTCCTTGAAGTGAGCATTTTCTTGCCATTTTTATGGTCAAATTAGTTATTAGAAATGAGAATATAGTTGGAGAACATATTTTCAGAGTATCAAAATGCTAGTAAGCTAGTGCCATAGTCTAATAGAGTCACTAAAAAGTCAAAGTATAGAGATTATTCTACTCCGTGAGCGAGGTCAAGATGTCGTTGAAGTGAGAATTTTATTTCCTTTTTTATGGACAAATTAGATATTAAACATGCTAATATTGATGGATAAAATATTTTTAGAGTATATAACTACTATGAAACTTGCACCATAGAGTCACTAAAAACTTACAGTGCAGAGCTGATTCTGCTCTTTGAGCCAAGTCAAGAACACCTTGAAGTGAGCATTTTCTTGCCATTTTTATGGTCAAATTAGTTATTAGAAATAAGAATATAGTTGGAGAACATATTTTCAGAGTATCAAAATGCTAGTATTGCGCCATAGTCTCATAGAGTCACTAAAAAGTCAAAGTGCAGAGATTATTCTACTCTGTGAGCCAGGTCAAGAATTTGTTGAAGTGAGCATTTTATTTCCTTTTTTATGGACAAATTAGTTATTAAACATGATAATATTGATGGATAAAATATTTTTAGAGTATATAATTGCTACGAAACATGCACCATAGAGTCACTAAAAACTCACAGTGCGGAGCTGATTCTACCCTTTAAGCCAGGTCAAGAACAACTTGAAGTGAGCATTTTATTGTCATTTTTAAGGTCAAATTAGTTATTAGGCATGAGAATATAGTTGGAGAACATATTTTCAGAGTATCAAAATGCTAGGAAGCTAGTGCCATAGAGCCACTAAAAATTCAAAGTGCAGAGCTTATTCTACTCCGTGAGCGAGGTCAAGAAGTCCTTGAAGTGAGCATTTTATTTCCTTTTTTATGGACAAATTAGTTATTAAACTTGCTAATACTGATGGAAAAAATGTTTTTAGAGTATATAACTACTACGAAACTTGCCCCATAGAGTCACAAAAAACTCACAGTGCAGAGCTGATTCTACTCTTTGGGTCAAGTCAAGAACTCCTTGAAGTGAGAATTCTCTTGCCATTTTTATGGTCAAATTAGTTATTAGAAATGAGAATATAGTTGGAGAACATATTTACAGAGCATAAAATGCTAGGAAGCTTGTGCTATAGAGTCACTAAAAAGTCAAAGTGCAGAGCCTATTCTACTCCATGAGCCAGGTCAAGAAGTCGTTGAAGAGATCATTTTATTTTCTTTTTTATGGACAAATTAGTCATTAAACTTGCTAATATTAATGGAAAAAGTGTGTTTTAAGAGTATATAACTACTACAAAACTTGCACCGTAGAGTCACTAAAAACTCACAGTGCAGAGTTGATTCTACTCTTTGGGCCAAGTCAAGAACTCCTTGAAGTGAGCATTTTCTTGCCATTTTTATGGTCAAATTAGTTATTAGAAATGAGAATATAGTTGGAGAACATATTTTCAGAGTATCAAAATGCTAGGAAGCTTGCGCCGTAGTCTCATAGAGTCACTAAAAGTCAAAGTGCAGAGATTATTCTACTCCGTGAGCCAGGTCAAGAAGTCCTTGAAGAGAGCATTTTATTTCCTTTTTATGGTCAAATTAGTTATTAAACTTGCTAATATTGATGGAAAAAAATGTTTTTAGAGTAAATAACTGCTACAAAATTTTCACCACAGAGTCACTAAAAACTCACAGTGCAGAGCTGATTCTACTCTTTGGGTCAAGTCAAGAACTCCTTGAAGTGAGCATTCTCTTGCCATTTTTATGGTCAAATTAGTTATTAGAAATGAGAATATAGTTGGAGAACATATTTTCAGAGTATAAAATGCTAAGAAGCTTGTGCTATAGAGTCACTAAAAAGTTAAAGTGCAGAGCTTATTCTACTCCGTGAGCCAGGTCAAGAAGTCCTTGAAGAGAGCATTTTATTTCCTTTTATATGGACAAATTAGTCATTAAACTTCTTAATATTGATGGAAAAAGTGTGTTTTTAGAGTATATAACTACTACAAAACTTGCACCATAGAGTCACTAAAAACTCACAGTGCAGAGTTGATTCTACTCTTTGGGCCAAGTCAAGAACTCCTTGAAGTGAGCATTTTCTTGCCATTTTTATGGTCAAATTAGTTATTAGAAATGAGAATATAGTTGGAGAACATATTTTCAGAGTATCAAAATGCTAGTATTGCGCCATAGTCTCATAGAGTCACTAAAAAGTCAAAGTGCAGAGATTATTCTACTCTGTGAGCCAGGTCAAGAATTTGTTGAAGTGAGCATTTTATTTCCTTTTTTATGGACAAATTAGTTATTAAACATGCTAATATTGATGGATAAAATATTTTTAGAGTATATAATTGCTACGAAACATGTACCATAGAGTCACTAAAAACTCACAGTGCGGAGCTGATTCTACCCTTTAAGCCAGGTCAAGAACAACTTGAAGTGAGCATTTTATTGTCATTTTTAAGGTCAAATTAGTTATTAGGCATGAGAATATAGTTGGAGAACATATTTTCAGAGTATCAAAATGCTAGGAAGCTAGTGCCATAGAGCCACTAAAAATTCAAAGTGCAGAGCTTATTCTACTCCGTGAGCGAGGTCAAGAAGTCCTTGAAGTGAGCATTTTATTTCCTTTTTTATGGACAAATTAGTTATTAAACTTGCTAATACTGATGGAAAAAAATGTTTTTAGAGTATATAACTACTACGAAACTTGCACCATAGAGTCACTAAAAACTCACAGTGTAGAGCTGATTCTACTCTTTGGGTCAAGTCAAGAACTCCTTGAAGTGAGAATTCTCCTGCCATTTTTATGGTCAAATTAGTTATTAGAAATGAGAATATAGTTGGAGAACATATTTACAGAGTATAAAATGCTAGGAAGCTTGTGCTATAGAGTCACTAAAAAGTCAAAGTGCAGAGCCTATTCTACTCCGTGAGCCTGGTCAAGAAGTCCTTGAAGAGAGCATTTTATTTTCTTTTTTATGGACAAATTAGTCATTAAACTTGCTAATATTAATGGAAAAAGTGTGTTTTTAGAGTATATAACTACTACAAAACTTGCACCGTAGAGTCACTAAAAACTCACAGTGCAGAGTTGATTCTACTCTTTGGGCCAAGTCAAGAACTCCTTGAAGTGAGCATTTCTTGCCATTTTTATGATCAAATTAGTTATTAGAAATGAGAATATAGTAGGAGAACATATTTTCAGAGTATCAAAATGCTAGTAAGCTAGTGCCATAGTCTAATAGAGTCACTAAAAAGTCAAAGTATAGAGATTATTCTACTCCGTGAGCGAGGTCAAGATGTCGTTGAAGTGAGAATTTTATTTCCTTTTTTATGGACAAATTAGATATTAAACATGCTAATATTGATGGATAAAATATTTTTAGAGTATATAACTACTATGAAACTTGCACCATAGAGTCACTAAAAACTTACAGTGCAGAGCTGATTCTGCTCTTTGAGCCAAGTCAAGAACACCTTGAAGTGAGCATTTTCTTGCCATTTTTATGGTCAAATTAGTTATTAGAAATAAGAATATAGTTGGAGAACATATTTTCAGAGTATCAAAATGCTAGTATTGCGCCATAGTCTCATAGAGTCACTAAAAAGTCAAAGTGCAGAGATTATTCTACTCTGTGAGCCAGGTCAAGAATTTGTTGAAGTGAGCATTTTATTTCCTTTTTTATGGACAAATTAGTTATTAAACATGATAATATTGATGGATAAAATATTTTTAGAGTATATAATTGCTACGAAACATGCACCATAGAGTCACTAAAAACTCACAGTGCGGAGCTGATTCTACCCTTTAAGCCAGGTCAAGAACAACTTGAAGTGAGCATTTTATTGTCATTTTTAAGGTCAAATTAGTTATTAGGCATGAGAATATAGTTGGAGAACATATTTTCAGAGTATCAAAATGCTAGGAAGCTAGTGCCATAGAGCCACTAAAAATTCAAAGTGCAGAGCTTATTCTACTCCGTGAGCGAGGTCAAGAAGTCCTTGAAGTGAGCATTTTATTTCCTTTTTTATGGACAAATTAGTTATTAAACTTGCTAATACTGATGGAAAAAATGTTTTTAGAGTATATAACTACTACGAAACTTGCCCCATAGAGTCACAAAAAACTCACAGTGCAGAGCTGATTCTACTCTTTGGGTCAAGTCAAGAACTCCTTGAAGTGAGAATTCTCTTGCCATTTTTATGGTCAAATTAGTTATTAGAAATGAGAATATAGTTGGAGAACATATTTACAGAGCATAAAATGCTAGGAAGCTTGTGCTATAGAGTCACTAAAAAGTCAAAGTGCAGAGCCTATTCTACTCCATGAGCCAGGTCAAGAAGTCGTTGAAGAGATCATTTTATTTTCTTTTTTATGGACAAATTAGTCATTAAACTTGCTAATATTAATGGAAAAAGTGTGTTTTAAGAGTATATAACTACTACAAAACTTGCACCGTAGAGTCACTAAAAACTCACAGTGCAGAGTTGATTCTACTCTTTGGGCCAAGTCAAGAACTCCTTGAAGTGAGCATTTTCTTGCCATTTTTATGGTCAAATTAGTTATTAGAAATGAGAATATAGTTGGAGAACATATTTTCAGAGTATCAAAATGCTAGGAAGCTTGCGCCGTAGTCTCATAGAGTCACTAAAAAGTCAAAGTGCAGAGATTATTCTACTCCGTGAGCCAGGTCAAGAAGTCCTTGAAGAGAGCATTTTATTTCCTTTTTATGGTCAAATTAGTTATTAAACTTGCTAATATTGATGGAAAAAAATGTTTTTAGAGTAAATAACTGCTACAAAATTTTCACCACAGAGTCACTAAAAACTCACAGTGCAGAGCTGATTCTACTCTTTGGGTCAAGTCAAGAACTCCTTGAAGTGAGCATTCTCTTGCCATTTTTATGGTCAAATTAGTTATTAGAAATGAGAATATAGTTGGAGAACATATTTTCAGTGTATAAAATGCTAAGAAGCTTGTGCTATAGAGTCACTAAAAAGTTAAAGTGCAGAGCTTATTCTACTCCGTGAGCCAGGTCAAGAAGTCCTTGAAGAGAGCATTTTATTTCCTTTTATATGGACAAATTAGTCATTAAACTTCTTAATATTGATGGAAAAAGTGTGTTTTTAGAGTATATAACTACTACAAAACTTGCACCATAGAGTCACTGAAAACTCACAGTGCAGAGTTGATTCTACTCTTTGGGCCAAGTCAAGAACTCCTTGAAGTGAGCATTTTCTTGCCATTTTTATGGTCAAATTAGTTATTAGAAATGAGAATATAGTTGGAGAACATATTTTCAGAGTATCAAAATGCTAGTATTGCGCCATAGTCTCATAGAGTCACTAAAAAGTCAAAGTGCAGAGATTATTCTACTCTGTGAGCCAGGTCAAGAATTTGTTGAAGTGAGCATTTTATTTCCTTTTTTATGGACAAATTAGTTATTAAACATGCTAATATTGATGGATAAAATATTTTTAGAGTATATAATTGCTACGAAACATGTACCATAGAGTCACTAAAAACTCACAGTGCGGAGCTGATTCTACCCTTTAAGCCAGGTCAAGAACAACTTGAAGTGAGCATTTTATTGTCATTTTTAAGGTCAAATTAGTTATTAGGCATGAGAATATAGTTGGAGAACATATTTTCAGAGTATCAAAATGCTAGGAAGCTAGTGCCATAGAGCCACTAAAAATTCAAAGTGCAGAGCTTATTCTACTCCGTGAGCGAGGTCAAGAAGTCCTTGAAGTGAGCATTTTATTTCCTTTTTTATGGACAAATTAGTTATTAAACTTGCTAATACTGATGGAAAAAATGTTTTTAGAGTATATAACTACTACGAAACTTGCACCATAGAGTCACTAAAAACTCACAGTGTAGAGCTGATTCTACTCTTTGGGTCAAGTCAAGAACTCCTTGAAGTGAGAATTCTCCTGCCATTTTTATGGTCAAATTAGTTATTAGAAATGAGAATATAGTTGGAGAACATATTTACAGAGTATAAAATGCTAGGAAGCTTGTGCTATAGAGTCACTAAAAAGTCAAAGTGCAGAGCCTATTCTACTCCGTGAGCCTGGTCAAGAAGTCCTTGAAGAGAGCATTTTATTTTCTTTTTTATGGACAAATTAGTCATTAAACTTGCTAATATTAATGGAAAAAGTGTGTTTTTAGAGTATATAACTACTACAAAACTTGCACCGTAGAGTCACTAAAAACTCACAGTGCAGAGTTGATTCTACTCTTTGGGCCAAGTCAAGAACTCCTTGAAGTGAGCATTTCTTGCCATTTTTATGATCAAATTAGTTATTAGAAATGAGAATATAGTTGGAGAACATATTTTCAGAGTATCAAAATGCTAGGAAGCTTGCGCCGTAGTCTCATAGAGTCACTAAAAAGTCAAAGTGCAGAGATTATTCTACTCCGTGAGCCAGGTCAAGAAGTCCTTGAAGAGAGCATTTTATTTCCTTTTTATGGTCAAATTAGTTATTAAACTTGCTAATATTGATGGAAAAAAATGTTTTTAGAGTATATAACTGCTACAAAATTTGCACCACAGAGTCACTAAAAACTCACAGTGCAGAGCTGATTCTACTCTTTGGGTCAACTCAAGAACTCCTTGAAGTGAGCATTCTCTTGCCATTTTTATGGTCAAATTAGTTATTAGAAATGAGAATATAGTTGGAGAACATATTTTCAGAGTATAAAATGCTAAGAAGCTTGTGCTATAGAGTCACTAAAAAGTTAAAGTACAGAGCTTATTCTACTCCGTGAGCCAGGTCAAGAAGTCCTTGAAGAGAGCATTTTATTTCCTTTTTTATGGACAAATTAGTCATTAAACTTCTTAATATTGATGGAAAAAGTGTGTTTTTAGAGTATATAACTACTACAAAACTTGCACCATGAGTCACTAAAAACTCACAGTGCAGAGTTGATTCTACTCTTTGGGCCAAGTCAAGAACTCCTTGAAGTGAGCATTTTCTTGCCGTTTTTATGGTCAAATTAGTTATTAGAAATGAGAATATAGTTGGAGAACATATTTTCAGAGTATCAAAATGCTAGGAAGCTTGCGCCATAGTCTCATAGAGTCACTAAAAAGTCAAAGTGCAGAGATTATTCTACTCCGTGAGCCAGGTCAAGAAGTTCTTGAAGAGAGCATTTTATTTCCTTTTTTATGGACAAATAAGTTATTAAACTTGCTAATATTGATGGAAAAAAATGTGTTTAGAGTATATAACTGCTACGAAACTTGCACCATAGAGTCACTAAAAATTCACAGTGCATAGCTGATTCTACTCTTTGGGCCAAGTCAAGAAATCCTTGAAGTGAGCATTTTCTTGCCATTTTTATGGTAAATTAGTTATTAGAAATGAGAATATAGTTGGAGAACATATTTTCAGAGTATCAAAATGCTAGGAAGCTTGCGCCATAGTCTCATAGAGTCACTAAAAAGTCAAAGTGCAGAGATTATTCTACTCCGTGAGCCAGGTCAAGAAGTCCTTGAAGAGAGCATTTTATTTCCTTTTTTATGGACAAATTAGTTATTAAACTTGCTTATATTGATGGAAAAAATGTTTTTAGAGTATATAACTACTACAAAACTTGCACCGTAGAGTCACTAAAAACTCACAGTGCAGAGTTGATTCTACTCTTTGGGCCAAGTCAAGAACTCCTTGAAGTGAGCATTTCTTGCCATTTTTATGGTCAAATTAGTTATTAGAAATGAGAATATAGTTGGAGAACATATTTTCAGAGTATCAAAATGCTAGGAAGCTTGCGCCGTAGTCTCATAGAGTCACTAAAAAGTCAAAGTGCAGAGATTATTCTACTCCGTGAGCCAGGTCAAGAAGTCCTTGAAGAGAGCATTTTATTTCCTTTTTATGGTCAAATTAGTTATTAAACTTGCTAATATTGATGGAAAAAAATGTTTTTAGAGTATATAACTGCTACAAAATTTGCACCACAGAGTCACTAAAAACTCACAGTGCAGAGCTGATTCTACTCTTTGGGTCAACTCAAGAACTCCTTGAAGTGAGCATTCTCTTGCCATTTTTATGGTCAAATTAGTTATTAGAAATGAGAATATAGTTGGAGAACATATTTTCAGAGTATAAAATGCTAAGAAGCTTGTGCTATAGAGTCACTAAAAAGTTAAAGTACAGAGCTTATTCTACTCCGTGAGCCAGGTCAAGAAGTCCTTGAAGAGAGCATTTTATTTCCTTTTTTATGGACAAATTAGTCATTAAACTTCTTAATATTGATGGAAAAAGTGTGTTTTTAGAGTATATAACTACTACAAAACTTGCACCATAGAGTCACTAAAAACTCACTGTGCAGAGTTGATTCTACTCTTTGGGCCAAGTCAAGAACTCCTTGAAGTGAGCATTTTCTTGCCATTTTTATGGTCAAATTAGTTATTAGAAATGAGAATATAGTTGGAGAACATATTTTCAGAGTATCAAAATGCTAGGAAGCTTGCGCCATAGTCTCATAGAGTCACTAAAAAGTCAAAGTGCAGAGATTATTCTACTCCGTGAGCCAGGTCAAGAAGTTCTTGAAGAGAGCATTTTATTTCCTTTTTTATGGACAAATAAGTTATTAAACTTGCTAATATTGATGGAAAAAAATGTGTTTAGAGTATATAACTGCTACGAAACTTGCACCATAGAGTCACTAAAAATTCACAGTGCATAGCTGATTCTACTCTTTGGGCCAAGTCAAGAACTCCTTGAAGTGAGCATTTTCTTGCCATTTTTATGGTAAATTAGTTATTAGAAATGAGAATATAGTTGGAGAACATATTTTCAGAGTATCAAAATGCTAGGAAGCTTGCGCCATAGTCTCATAGAGTCACTAAAAAGTCAAAGTGCAGAGATTATTCTACTCCGTGAGCCAGGTCAAGAAGTCCTTGAAGAGAGCATTTTATTTCCTTTTTTATGGACAAATTAGTTATTAAACTTGCTTATATTGATGGAAAAAATGTTTTTAGAGTATATAACTGCTACGAAATTTGCACCATAGAGTCACTAAAAACTCACAGTGCAGAGCTGATTCTACTCTTTGGGTCAAGTCAAGAACCCTTGAAGTGAGCATTCTCTTGCCATTTTTATGGTCAAATTAGTTATTAGAAATGAGAATATAGTTGGAGAACATATTTTCAGAGTATAAAATGCTAGGAAGCTTGTCCTATATAGTCACTAAAAAGTCAAAGTGCAGAGCTTATTCTATTCCGTGAGCCAGGTCAAGAAGTCCTTGAAGAGAGCATTTTATTTCCTTTTTTATGGACAAATTAGTCATTAAACTTGCTAATATTGATGGAAAAAGTGTGTTTTTAGAGTATATAACTACTACAAAACTTGCACCATAGAGACACTAAAAACTCACAGTGCAGAGTTGATTCTACTCTTTGGGCCAAGTCAAGAACTCCTTGAAGTGAGCATTTTTTTGCCATTTTTATGGTCAAATTAGTTATTAGAAATGAGAATATAGTTGGAGAACATATTTTCAGAGTATCAAAATTCTAGAAAGCTTGCGCCATAGTCTCATGGAGTCACTAAAAAGTCAAAGTGCAGAGATTATTCTACTCCGTGAGCGAGGTCAAGAAGTCCTTGAAGTGAGCATTTTATTTCCTTTTTTATGGACAAATTAGTTATTAAACTTGCTAATACTGATGGAAAAATGTTTTTAGAGTATATAACTACTACGAAACTTGCACCATAGAGTCACAAAAAACTCACAGTGCAGAGCTGATTCTACTATTTGGGTCAAGTCAAGAACTCCTTGAAGTGAGAATTCTCTTGCAATTTTTATGGTCAAATTAGTTATTAGGAATGAGAATATAGTTGGAGAACATATTTACAGAGTATAAAATGCTAGGAAGCTTGTGCTATAGAGTCACTAAAAAGTCAAAGTGCAGAGCCTATTCTACTCCGTGAACCAGGTCAAGAAGTCCTTGAAGAGAGAATTTTATTTTCTTTTTTATGGACAAATTAGTCATTAAACTTGCTAATATTAATGGAAAAAGTGTGTTTTTAGAGTATATAACTACTACAAAACTTGCACCGTAGGGTCACTGAAAACTCACAGTGCAGAAATGATTCTACTCTTTGGGCCAAGTCAAGAACTCCTTGAAGTGAGCATTTTCTTGCCATTTTTATGGTCAAATTAGTTATTAGAAATGAGAATATAGTTGGAGAACATATTTTCAGAGTATCAAAATGCTAGGAAGCTTGCTCCATAGTCTCATAGAGTCACTAAAAAGTCAAAGTGCAGAGATTATTCTACTCCGTGAGCCAGGTCAAGAAGTCCTTGAAGAGAGCATTTTATTTCCTTTTTATGGTCAAATTAGTTATTAAACTTGCTAATATTGATAGAAAAAATGTTTTTAGAGTATATAACTGCTACAAAATTTGCACCACAGAGTCACTAAAAACTCACAGCGCAGAGCTGATTCTACTCTTTGGGTCAAGTCAAGAACTCCTTGAAGTGAGCATTCTCTTGCCATTTTTATGGTCAAATTAGTTATTAGAAATGAGAATATAGTTGGAGAACATATTTTCAGAGTATAAAATGCTAAGAAACTTGTGCTATAGAGTCACTAAAAAGTTAAAGTGCAGAGCTTATTCTACTCCGTGAGCCAGGTCAAGAAGTCCTTGAAGAGAGCATTTTATTTCCTTTTTTATGGACAAATTAGTCATTAAACTTCTTAATATTGATGGAAAAAGTGTGTTTTTAGAGTATATAACTACTACAAAACTTGCACCATAGAGTCACTAAAAACTCACAGTGCAGAGTTGATTCTACTCTTTGGGCCAAGTCAAGAACTCCTTGAAGTGAGCATTTTCTTACCATTTTTATGGTCAAATTAGTTATTAGAAATGAGAATATAGTTGGAGAACATATTTTCAGAGTATCAAAATGCTAGGAAGCTTGCGTCATAGTCTCATAGAGTCACTAAAAAGTCAAAGTGCAGAGATTATTCTACTCCGTGAGCCAGGTCAAGAAGTTCTTGAAGAGAGCATTTTATTTCCTTTTTTATGGACAAATAAGTTATTAAACTTGCTAATATTGATGGAAAAAAATGTGTTTAGAGTATATAACTGCTACGAAACTTGCACCATAGAGTAACTAAAAATTCACAGTGCAGAGCTGATTCTACTCTTTGGGCCAAGTCAATAACTCCTTGAAGTGAGCATTTTCTTGCCATTTTTATGGTAAATTAGTTATTAGAAATGAGAATATAGTTGGAGAACATATTTTCAGAGTATCAAAATGCTAGGAAGCTTGCGCCATAGTCTCATAGAGTCACTAAAAAGTCAAAGTGCAGAGATTATTCTACTCCGTGAGCCAGGTCAAGAAGTCCTTGAAGAGAGCATTTTATTTCCTTTTTATGGTCAAATTAGTTATTAAACTTGCTAATATTGATGGAAAAAAATGTTTTTAGAGTAAATAACTGCTACAAAATTTTCACCACAGAGTCACTAAAAACTCACAGTGCAGAGCTGATTCTACTCTTTGGGTCAAGTCAAGAACTCCTTGAAGTGAGCATTCTCTTGCCATTTTTATGGTCAAATTAGTTATTAGAAATGAGAATATAGTTGGAGAACATATTTTCAGAGTATAAAATGCTAAGAAGCTTGTGCTATAGAGTCACTAAAAAGTTAAAGTACAGAGCTTATTCTACTCCGTGAGCCAGGTCAAGAAGTCCTTGAAGAGAGCATTTTATTTCCTTTTTTATGGACAAATTAGTCATTAAACTTCTTAATATTGATGGAAAAAGTGTGTTTTTAGAGTATATAACTACTACAAAACTTGCACCATAGAGTCACTAAAAACTCACTGTGCAGAGTTGATTCTACTCTTTGGGCCAAGTCAAGAACTCCTTGAAGTGAGCATTTTCTTGCCATTTTTATGGTCAAATTAGTTATTAGAAATGAGAATATAGTTGGAGAACATATTTTCAGAGTATCAAAATGCTAGGAAGCTTGCGCCATAGTCTCATAGAGTCACTAAAAAGTCAAAGTGCAGAGATTATTCTACTCCGTGAGCCAGGTCAAGAAGTTCTTGAAGAGAGCATTTTATTTCCTTTTTTATGGACAAATAAGTTATTAAACTTGCTAATATTGATGGAAAAAAATGTGTTTAGAGTATATAACTGCTACGAAACTTGCACCATAGAGTCACTAAAAATTCACAGTGCATAGCTGATTCTACTCTTTGGGCCAAGTCAAGAACTCCTTGAAGTGAGCATTTTCTTGCCATTTTTATGGTAAATTAGTTATTAGAAATGAGAATATAGTTGGAGAACATATTTTCAGAGTATCAAAATGCTAGGAAGCTTGCGCCATAGTCTCATAGAGTCACTAAAAAGTCAAAGTGCAGAGATTATTCTACTCCGTGAGCCAGGTCAAGAAGTCCTTGAAGAGAGCATTTTATTTCCTTTTTTATGGACAAATTAGTTATTAAACTTGCTTATATTGATGGAAAAAATGTTTTTAGAGTATATAACTGCTACGAAATTTGCACCATAGAGTCACTAAAAACTCACAGTGCAGAGCTGATTCTACTCTTTGGGTCAAGTCAAGAACCCTTGAAGTGAGCATTCTCTTGCCATTTTTATGGTCAAATTAGTTATTAGAAATGAGAATATAGTTGGAGAACATATTTTCAGAGTATAAAATGCAAGGAAGCTTGTCCTATATAGTCACTAAAAAGTCAAAGTGCAGAGCTTATTCTACTCCGTGAGCCAGGTCAAGAAGTCCTTGAAGAGAGCATTTTATTTCCTTTTTTATGGACAAATTAGTCATTAAACTTCTTAATATTGATGGAAAAAGTGTGTTTTTAGAGTATATAACTACTACAAAACTTGCACCATAGAGTCACTAAAAACTCACAGTGCAGAGTTGATTCTACTCTTTGGGCCAAGTCAAGAAATCCTTGAAGTGAGCATTTTCTTGCCATTTTTATGGTCAAATTAGTTATTAGAAATGAGAATATAGTTGGAGAACATATTTTCAGAGTATCAAAATGCTAGTAAGCGTGCGCCATAGTCTCATAGAGTCACTAAAAAGTCAAAGTGTAGAGATTATTCTACTCAGTGAGCCAGGTCAAGATGTCATTGAAGTGAGCATTTTATTTCCTTTTTTATGGACAAATTAGTTATTAAACATGCTAATATTGATGGATAAAATATTTTTAGAGTATATAACTGCTACGAAACTTGCACCATAGAGTCACTAAAAACTCACAGTGCAGAGCTGATTCTGCTCTTTGAGCCAGGTCAAGAACACCTTGAAGTGAGCATTTTCTTGCCATTTTTATGGTCAAATTAGTTATTAGAAATAAGAATATAGTTGGAGAACATATTTTCAGAGTATCAAAATGCTAGTATTGAGCCATAGTCTCATAGAGTCACTAAAAAGTCATAGTGCAGAGATTATTCTACTCAGTGAGCCAGGTCAAGAATTTGTTGAAGTGAGCATTTTATTTCCTTTTTTATGGACAAATTAGTTATTAAACATGCTTATATTGATGGATAAAATATTTGTTGAGTATATAACTGCTACAAAACAAAAACCATAGAGTCACTAAAAACTCACAGTGCGGAGCTGATTCTACCCTTTAAGCCAGGTCAAGAACAACTTGAAGTGAGCATTTTCTTGTCATTTTTACGGTCAAATTAGTTATTAGACATGAGAATATAGTTGGAGAACATATTTTCAGAGTATCAAAATGCTAGGAAGCTAGGTCCATAGAGTCACTAAAAAGTCAAAGTGCAGAGATTATTCTACTCCGTGATCCAGGTCAAGAAGTCCTTGAAGAGAGCATTTTATTTCCTTTTTTATGGACAAATTAGTTATTAAACTTGCTAATACTGATGGAAAAAATGTTTTTAGAGTATATAACTGCTACGAAACTTGCACCATAGAGTCACTAAAAACTCACAGTGCAGAACTGATTCTACTCTTTGGGTCAAGTCAAGAACTCCTTGAAGTGAGCATTCTCTTGCCATTTTTATGGTCAAATTAGTTATTAGAAATGAGAATATAGTTGGAGAACATAGAGTATAAAATGCTAGAAAGCTTGTGCTATAGAGTCACTAAAAAGTCAAAGTGCATAGCTTATTCTACTCCGTGAGCCAGGTCAAAAAGTCCTTGAAAAGAGCATTTTATTTCCTTTTTTATGGACAAATTAGTCATTAAACTTGTTAATATTGATGGAAAAAGTGTGTTTTTAGAGTATATAACTACTACAAAACTTGCACCATAGAGTCACTAAAAACTCACAGTGCAGAGTTGATTCTACTCTTTGGGCCAACTCAAGAACCCCTTGAAGTGAGCATTTTCTTGCCATTTTTATGGTCGAATTAGTTATTACAAATGAGAATAAAGTTGGAGAACATATTTTTAGAGTATCAAAATGCTAGTATTGAGCCATAGTCTCATAGAGTCACTAAAAAGTCAAAGTGTAGAGATTATTCTACTCAGTGAGCCAGGTCAAGATGTCATTGAAGTGAGCATTTTATTTCCTTTTTTATGGACAAATTAGTTATTAAACATGCTAATATTGATGGATAAAATATTTTTAGAGTATATAACTGCTACGAAACTTGCACCATAGAGTCACTAAAAACTCACAGTGCAGAGCTGATTCTGCTCTTTGAGCCAGGTCAAGAACACCTTGAAGTGAGCATTTTCTTGCCATTTTTATGGTCAAATTAGTTATTAGAAATAAGAATATAGTTGGAGAACATATTTTCAGAGTATCAAAATGCTAGTATTGAGCCATAGTCTCATAGAGTCACTAAAAAGTCATAGTGCAGAGATTATTCTACTCAGTGAGCCAGGTCAAGAATTTGTTGAAGTGAGCATTTTATTTCCTTTTTTATGGACAAATTAGTTATTAAACATGCTTATATTGATGGATAAAATATTTGTTGAGTATATAACTGCTACAAAACAAAAACCATAGAGTCACTAAAAACTCACAGTGCGGAGCTGATTCTACCCTTTAAGCCAGGTCAAGAACAACTTGAAGTGAGCATTTTCTTGTCATTTTTACGGTCAAATTAGTTATTAGACATGAGAATATAGTTGGAGAACATATTTTCAGAGTATCAAAATGCTAGGAAGCTAGGTCCATAGAGTCACTAAAAAGTCAAAGTGCAGAGATTATTCTACTCCGTGATCCAGGTCAAGAAGTCCTTGAAGAGAGCATTTTATTTCCTTTTTTATGGACAAATTAGTTATTAAACTTGCTAATACTGATGGAAAAAATGTTTTTAGAGTATATAACTGCTACGAAACTTGCACCATAGAGTCACTAAAAACTCACAGTGCAGAACTGATTCTACTCTTTGGGTCAAGTCAAGAACTCCTTGAAGTGAGCATTCTCTTGCCATTTTTATGGTCAAATTAGTTATTAGAAATGAGAATATAGTTGGAGAACATAGAGTATAAAATGCTAGAAAGCTTGTGCTATAGAGTCACTAAAAAGTCAAAGTGCATAGCTTATTCTACTCCGTGAGCCAGGTCAAAAAGTCCTTGAAAAGAGCATTTTATTTCCTTTTTTATGGACAAATTAGTCATTAAACTTGTTAATATTGATGGAAAAAGTGTGTTTTTAGAGTATATAACTACTACAAAACTTGCACCATAGAGTCACTAAAAACTCACAGTGCAGAGTTGATTCTACTCTTTGGGCCAACTCAAGAACCCCTTGAAGTGAGCATTTTCTTGCCATTTTTATGGTCGAATTAGTTATTACAAATGAGAATAAAGTTGGAGAACATATTTTTAGAGTATCAAAATGCTAGTATTGAGCCATAGTCTCATAGAGTCACTAAAAAGTCATAGTGCAGAGATTATTCTACTCAGTGAGCCAGGTCAAGAATTTGTTGAAGTGAGCATTTTATTTCCTTTTTTATGGACAAATTAGTTATTAAACATGCTTATATTGATGGATAAAATATTTGTTGAGTATATAACTGCTACGAAACAAAAACCATAGAGTCACAAAAACTCACAGTGCGGAGCTGATTCTACCCTTTAAGCCAGGTCAAGAACAACTTGAAGTGAGCATTTTCTTGTCATTTTTACGGTCAAATTAGTTATTAGACATGAGAATATAGTTGGAGAACATATTTTCAGAGTATCAAAATGCTAGGAAGCTAGGTCCATAGAGTCACTAAAAAGTCAAAGTGCAGAGATTATTCTACTCCGTGATCCAGGTCAAGAAGTCCTTGAAGAGAGCATTTTATTTCCTTTTTTATGGACAAATTAGTTATTAAACTTGCTAATACTGATGGAAAAAATGTTTTTAGAGTATATAACTGCTACGAAACTTGCACCATAGAGTCACTAAAAACTCACAGTGCAGAACTGATTCTACTCTTTGGGTCAAGTCAAGAACTCCTTGAAGTGAGCATTCTCTTGCCATTTTTATGGTCAAATTAGTTATTAGAAATGAGAATATAGTTGGAGAACATAGAGTATAAAATGCTAGAAAGCTTGTGCTATAGAGTTACTAAAAAGTCAAAGTGCATAGCTTATTCCACTCCGTGAGCCAGGTCAAGAAGTCCTTGAAGTGAGCATTTTATTTCCTTTTTTATGGACAAATTAGTCATTAAACTTGTTAATATTGATGGAAAAAGTGTGTTTTTAGAGTATATAACTACTACAAAACTTGCACCATAGAGTCACTAAAAACTCACAGTGCAGAGTTGATTCTACTCTTTGGGCCAAGTCAAGAACCCCTTGAAGTGAGCATTTTCTTGCCATTTTTATGGTCGAATTAGTTATTAGAAATGAGAATAAAGTTGGAGAACGTATTTTCAGAGTATCAAAATGCTAGGAAGCTTGCGCCATAGTCTCATAGAGTCACTAAAAAGTCAAAGTGCAGAGATTATTCTACTCCGTGAGCCAGGTCAAGAAGTCCTTGAAGAAAGCATTTTATTTCCTTTTTTATGGACAAATTAGTTATTAAACTTGCTAACATTGATGGAAAAAATGTTGTTAGAGTATATAACTGCTACGAAATTTGCACCATAGAGTCACTAAAAACTCACAATGCAGAGTTGATTCTACTCTTTGGGTCAAGTCCAGAACTGCATGAAGTGAGCATTTTCTATCCATTTTTATGGTCAAATTAGTTATTAGAAATGAGAATATAGTTGGAGAACATTTTTTCAGAGTATCAAAATGCTAGGAAGCTTGCGCCATAGAGTCACTAAAAAGTCAAAGTGCAGAGCTTATTCTACTCCATGAGCCAGGTCAAGAAGTCCTCAAAGAGAGCATTTTATTTCCTTTTTTATGGAAAAATTAGTTATTAAGCTTGCTAATATTGATGGAAAAAATGTTTTTAGAGTATATAACTGCTACGAAACTTGCACCATAGAGTAACTAAAAACTCATAGTGCAGAGCTGATTCTACTCTTTGGGCCAAGTCCAGAAGTCCTTGAAGTGAGCATTTTCTTGCCATTTTTATGGTTAAATTAGTTATTAGAAATGAGAATATAGTTGGAGAACATATTTTAGAGTATCAAAATGCTAGTAAGCTTGCGTCATAGTCTCATAGAGTCACTAAAAAGTCAAAGTGTAGAGATTATTCTACTCCGTGAGCCAGGTCAAGATGTCGTTGAAGTGAGCTTTTTATTTCCTTTTTTATGGACAAATTAGTTATTAAACATGCTAATATTGATGGATAAGATATTTTTAGAGTATATAACTACTACGAAACTTGCACCATAGTGTCACTAAAAACTCACAGTGCAGAGCTGATTCTGCTCTTTGAGCCAGGTCAAGAACACCTTGAAGTGAGCATTTTCTTGCCATTTTTATGGTCAAATCAGTTATTAGAAATAAGAATATAGTTGGAGAACATATTTTCAGAGTATCAAAATGCTAGTATTGCGCCATAGTCTCATAGAGTCACTAAAAAGTCAAAGTGCTGAGATTATTCTACTCAGTGAGCCAGGTCAAGAATTTGTTGAAGTGAGCATTTTATTTCCTTTTTTATGGACAAATTAGTTATTAAACATGCTAATATTGATGGATAAAATATTTTTAGACTTATAACTGCTATGAAACATGCACCATAGAGTCACTAAAATCTCACAGTGCGGAGCTGATTCTACCCTTTAAGCCAGGTCAAGAACAACTTGAAGTGAGCATTTTCTTGTCATTTTTACGATCAAATTAGTCATTAGAAATGAGAATATAGTTGGAGAAAATATTTTCAGAGTATCAAAATGCTAGGAAGCTAGGCCCATAGAGTCACTAAAAAGTCAAAGTGCAGAGCTTATTCTACTCCGTGAGCGAGGTCAAGAAGTCTTTGAAGTGAGCATTTTATTTCCTTTTTTATGGACAAATTAGTTATTAAACTTGCTAATACTGATGGAAAAAATGTTTTTATAGTATATAACTGTTACGAAACTTGCACCATAGAGTCACTAAAAACGCACATTGCAGAGCTGATTCTACTCTTTGGGTCAAGTCAAGAAATCCTTGAAGTGAGCATTCTCTTGCCATTTTTATGGTCAAATTAGTTATCAGAAATGATAATATAGTTGGAGAACATATTTTCAGAGTATAAAATGCTAGGAAGCTTGTGATATAGAGTCACTAAAATGTCAAAGTGCAGAGCTTATTCTACTCCGTGAGCCAGGTCAAGAAGTCCTTGAAGAGAGCATTTTATTTCCTTTTTTATGGACAAATTAGTCATTAAACATGCTAATATTGATGGAAAAAGTGTGTTTTTAGAGTATATAACGACTACGAAACTTGCACCATAGAGTCACTAAAAATTCACAGTGCAGAGCTGATTCTACTCTTTGGGCCAAGTCAAGAACTCCTTGAAGTGAGCATTTTCTTGCCATTTTTATGGTAAATTAGTTATTAGAAATGAGAATATAGTTGGAGAACATATTTTCAGAGTATCAAAATGATAAGAAGCTTGCGCCATAGTCTCATAGAGTCACTAAAAAGTCAAAGTGCAGAGATTATTCTACTCCGTGAGCCAGGTCAAGATGTCCTTGAAGAGAGCATTTTATATCCTTTTTTATGGACAAATTAGTTATTAAACTTGATAATATAGATGGAAAAAATGTTTTTAGAGTATATAACTGCTACGAAATTTGCACCATAGAGTCACTAAAAACTCACAGTGTAGAGCTGATTCTACTCTTTGGGTCAAGTCAAGAACTCCTTGAAGTGAGCATTTTCTATCCATTTTTCTGGTCAAATTAGTTATTAGAAATGAGAATATAGTTGGTGAACATATTTTTAGAGTATCAAAATGCTAGGAAGCTTGCGCCATAGAGTCACTAAAAAGTCAAAGTGCAAAGCTTATTCTACTCCGTGAGCTAGGTCAAGAAGTCCTTGAAGAGAGCATTTTATTTCCTTTTTTATTGGAAAATTAGTTATTAAGCTTGCTAATATTGATAGAAAAAATGTTTTTAGATTATATAACTGCTACGAAACTTGCACTATAGAGTCACTAAAAACTCACAGTGCAGAGCTGATTCTACTCTTTGGGTCAAGTCAAGAACTACTTGAAGTGAGCATTTTCTATCCATTTTTATGGTCAAATTAGTTATTAGAAATGAGAATATAGTTGGAGAACATATTTTCAGAGTATCAAAATGCTAGTAAGCTTGCGACATAGTCTCATAGAGTCACTAAAAAGTCAAAGTGTATAGATTATTCTACTCCGTGAGCCAAGTCAAGATGTCTTTGAAGTGAGCATTTTATTTCCTTTTTTATGGACAAATTAGTTATTAAACAGGCTAATATTGATGGATAAAATATTTTTAGAGTATATAACTGTTAGGAAACTTGTACCATAGAGTCACTTGAAACTCACAGTGCAGAGCTGATTCTACTCTTTGTACCAGGTCAAGAACACCTTGAAGTGAGCATTTTCATTCCATTTTTATGGTGAAATTAGTTATTAGAAATAAGAATATAGTTGGAGAACATATTTTCAGAGTATCAAAATGCTAGTATTGCGCCATGGTCTCATAGAGTCACTAAAAAGTCAAAGTGCAGAGATTATTCTACTCAGTGAGCCAGGTCAAGAATTTGTTGAAGTTCGCATTTTATTTCCCTTTTTATGGACAAATTAGTTATTAAACATGCTAATATTGATGGATAAAATATTTTTTGAGTATATAACTTCTACGAAACATGCACCATAGAGTCACTAAAAACTCACAGTGCGGAGCTGATTCTACCCTTTAAGCCAGGTTAAGAACAACTTGAAGTGAGCATTTTCTTGTCATTTTTATGGTCAAATTAGTTATTAGACATGAGAATATAGTTGGAGATATTGGATTGTATACTAAAAGTCTAGCTTTTTGTATGAACAATATTGTAACAATTAATTTGAAATGAGAATCATATGATCAAATGATTGCATCTTATAATTTATTTACATGTTCGATGCAATAGTCCACTTACTTTATACTGTAGATAATATGTTGTGCGACAACACGCGGAAGATTATATTATCGGTTTCCTTATAAAGTATAAACTGATGCTCACAACCGAGATAGACGGGGACTCTCTATCGGGATGGATGTAGTGTGGTTTGGTATTAGCTTGTCTTGGCTATAGAATCACATTAGTGCACTTGTGTGTATTGAGCAGGACCGCTTGAGATCGTTCGACTTATACTGACTTATAGGAGAACTTGATCTCAGTTATTATGGAAGTTCATGCTCTTAATCCCTATACAATAACCTCGACACGTAGGGCAGTATGTATTTCTTTGATTCATCAATGGGTGAGATTTACATGTAATTAAATCAACAAACTCGATGAGTTGGGAAGTAGTGCTGTCTCTATGGTGTGCTGTTGATTGTAGAAGGAATCCGTGTCCGTCATAGGTTGATGATGTCCCCTTGAGGAGCTCATAAGGATTATCATGTAAACCCTGTAGGTGGAATTTATTCCGGCATGATAATGAGGTTGAGTGGTACTACTCTTGGATGAGATATTAATTAATTGGGTTGTCAGTAACTTAATTAATTAATGGACATTGTATATCTTAAACATGGGGAGACTAATGGACTCATAATAAGAAGGAGCCCAAAATGTAATTTTGGGATTGGTACGGTAGTGCAATAATAATATTTTAGTGGAATATATTATTATTATTGGACTTAAGTATAAGCTTTGGGCTAAGCTTGGATACTTAAGCCCAATGAAGGCCCAACCCAATTTCTCCTCCTGGTCCCTGCTGTAGCCCATGTATATAAGTCACCTCAGCTTATCTGGAACCCTAATCTAACTGATTATTCACGTGTGATGAGGGTTGCGAACAGATTGAGGAGGTCTCGTAGATCGTCGCCCACACGACGTCGAGATCGGACTTGGGACATACAGCACAGAAGATCAGAAGGTAGTTTGCTGCTGCTGTCCGCGACCTTGCGAAATTTGTATAAATTTGTACAGTGCTTAGAATTTGATGATCAATACACTGACGGAAATCCGTCGAAGAGAGGATCGACAAAACGCAAAGATCACTCAATTCCGATATCAGACGAGGAAGTTATGGCCATTTTCGTGGGACTGCGCAGGCTGCCTGCGAGAATTAATCTTCATCAACATACCTTGGTGAACGGTAATCGTTTCTATGATTTATTGCTTCTGCTGTGTTAGAAACGCATGGTATGCTAACGGTTCACGTTAACCAAATGATCCAAGCGCCAACAGGAGAACATATTTTCAGAGTATCAAAATGCTAGGAAACTAGGGCCATAGAGTCACTAAAAAGTCAAAGTGCAGTGCTTATTCTACTCCGTGAGCGAGGTTAAGAAGTCTTTGAAGTGAGCATTTTATTTCCTTTTTTATGGAAAAATTAGTTATTAAACTTGCTAATACTGATGGAAAAAATGTTTTTAGAGTATATAACTGCTACGAAACTTGCACCATAGAGTCACTAAAAACTCACAGTGCAGAGCTTATTCTACTCTTTGGGTCAAGTCAAGAACTCCTTGAAGTGAGCATTCTCTTGCCATTTTTATGGTCAAATTAGTTATTAGAAATGAGAATATAGTTGTAGAACATATTTTCAGAGTATAAAATGCTAGGAATCTTGTGTTATAGAGTCACTAAAAAGTCAAAGTGCAGAGCTTATTCTACTCCGTGAGCCCGGTCAAGAAGTCCTTGAAGAGAGCATTTTATTTCCTTTTTTATGGACAAATTAGTCATTAAACTTGTTAATACTGATGGAAAAAATGTTTTAGAGTATATAACTACTACAAAACTTGCACCATAGAGTCACTAAAAACTCACAGTGTAGAGTTGATTCTACTATTTGGGCCAAGTCAAGAACTCCTTGAAGTGGGCATTTTCTTTCCATTTTTATGGTCAAATTAATTATTAGAAATGAGAATATAGTTGGAGAACACATTTTCAGAGTATCAAAATTCTAGGAAGCTTGCGCCATAGTCTCATAAAGTCACTAAAAAGTCAAAGTGCAGAGATTATTCTACTCCGTGAGCCAAGTCAAGAAGTCCTTGAAGTGAGCATTTTATATCCTTTTTTATGGACAAATTAGTTATTAAACTTGCTAATATTGATGGATAAAATATTTTATAGTATATAACTTCTACGAAACTTGCACCATAGAGTCACTAAAAACTCATAGTGCAGAGTTGATTCTACTCTTTGAGCCAGGTCAAGAACTCCATGAAGTGAGCATTTTCTTGCCATTTTTATGGTCAAATTAGTTATTAGACATGAGAATATTTTTGGAAAATATTTTTTTAGATTATAAAAATGCTAGGAAGCTTGCGCCAAAGTGTCACTAAAAATTCAAAGTGCGGAGCTTATTCTACTCTGTGAGCCAGGTCAGGAAGTCATTGAAGTGAGCATTTTTTGTTTCCATTTTTATAGTCAAATTAGTTATTATAAAACAGTATATAGGTAGAGAACAAGTTTTGAGAGTATATAACTGCTACGAAGCTTGCGCCATAGAGTCACTAAAAACACACAGTGCAGAGTTGATTCTACTCCGTGAGCCAGGTCAAGAACTCCTTGTAGTGAGCATTTTATTTCCATTTTTATGGTCATATTAGTTATTAGACATGAGAATCTTGTTGGAGAACATGTTTGCAGAGTATAAAAATCCTAGGAAGCTTGCACCATAGAGTCACTAAATAGTCAAAGTGCATAGCTTATTCTACTCCGTGAGCGAGGTCAAAAAGTCCTTGAAGAGAGCATTTTATTTCCTTTTTATGGACAAATTAGTTAGTATACTTGCTAATATTGATGGAAAAAATGTTTTTAGAGTATATAACTGCTACAAAATTTGCACCATAGAGTCATTAAAAACTCTCAGTGCAGAGCTGATTCTACTCTTTGGGCCAAGTCAAGAACTCCTTGAAGTGAGCATTTTTTTGCCATTTTTATGGTCAAATTAATTATTAGAAATGAGAATATAGTTGGAGAACATATTTTCAGAGTATCAAAATGCTAGTATTGCGCCATAGTCTCATAGAGTCACTAAAAAGTCAAAGTGCAGAGATTATTCTACTCAGTGAGTCAGGTCAAGAATTTGTTGAAGTGATCATTTTATTTCCTTTTTTATGGACAAATTAGTTATTAAACATGCTAATATTGATGGATAAAATATTTTTAGAGTATATAACTATTGGCAATTGGATCGTGCGGTTCAACGTGATCCGTTAGGATTAACATGCAAACAAATCAGCGGAAGCAAAAATAATGTTTACCGTACTTCTGGGTTGATGTAGATGATGAACCGTTGCAGAGAACCACCTCTCAATCTTCTGCTGTATGTCCCAAGTCGAATCCTGCTGTTGTGTGGGCAACAATCCGCAGGATTCTCTCAATCTGCTCCTGTTCTTTTCTAACTGTCAAATGAGGCACTGACTTAGGGTTAACAGGAGCTGAGATGACTTATATAGTTGGGCTACAGCAGGGACCAGTAGGAGAAATTGGGCTGGGCCTCAATTGAATTTAATTAACCAAGCTTAGCCCAAAGCTTTTAATTAAATCCAATAATAATAATATAGTCCACTAAAATATTATTACTGCACTACCCGTCCAATCCCAAAATTATGTTCTGGGCTCCTTCTTATTATGAGCCCGATAGTCTCCCCATGTTTAAGATATACAATGTCCATTAATTAATTAAGATACTGACAACTCAAATTAATTAATATCTCATCCGAGAGTAGTACCACTCAACCTTATTATCATGCTGGAAATTAATCCACTTGCAAGATTTACGTGATAAACCTTATGAGCTCCTCTAGGGGACATCATCAACCTATGACGGACATGGATTCCTTCTACAATCAACAGCACACCATAGATACAGCACTACTTCCCAACTCACCGAGTTTGTTGATTTAATACTTATAAATCTCACCCATTGATGAATCAAAGAAATACATACTGCCCTACGTGTCGAGGTTATTGTATAGGGATTAAGAGCACGAACTTCCATAATAACAGAGATCAAGTTCTTCTATAAGTCAGTATAAGTCGAACGATCTCAGGCGGACCTGCTCAATACACACAAGTGCACTAATGTGATTCTATAGCCAAGACAAGCTAATACCAAACCACACTACAACCATACTGATAGAGAGTCCCCGTCTATCTCAGTTGTGAGCATCTGTTTATACTTTATAAGGAAACCGATAATATGATCTTCTGCGTGTTGTCGCACAACATATTATCTACAGTATAAAGTAAATGGACTATTGCATCATGCATATAAAATAAATTATAAGATGCAATCATTTGATCATATGATTCTCATTTCAAATATTGTTATAACATTGTTCATACTAAAGCTAGACTTTTAGTATACAATCCAACAATCTCCCACTTATACTAAAAGACTATGCTGTCATGTCTTCCGCCATACATCTGATTCCTACTCCCACTACACGACCATTAAAAGCTCTCTCCTTAAGGTCCTTGTAAATGGTTTGCTAGGTCATCATCCGATGCAATCTAGGCGACAACAACCTTCCCCTCATCATATGATTTTTCGTAATTGGTGGTACTCGCACTCCATGTGTTTAATTGCCTTATGGACTTGTGATTTCTTCAAGTTTGCAACTGCACCAATATCATCAATGTAAATTGTGATTACCTTGGGCAAACTTAGAAACACTTCAAAGTCCATCATGAAGTCTCTAGAGTCATATAGATACTTTGGCTGCTTCATAGGCTCCAATTCATCATCTTTCCATGATGGAGTCTAGAGTCTGAAATATATTTCTATATAACACTCCTCCACATTATGACTCTACTTCCTAAGATTAAACACGTAACCTTTGAGGTGAATTTACTACCGTCCAATCTAACTAAAAAACCGAATTTACGTAATCCGCAAGAAGCAGTGAATCTATCTAGTAAGTCCACATATAATTTCCAGTCCTTCTCAGGCACTTTATATATGTCTTACCACAGTTCATCATTCTTGTTCCGGGTTACGTTGATACCACTGTTCATGCATCCAGCAAAACAGATATCCAACATTGTTCATAGTATTCCTTAGATTAAGCTTCCTTATTCGCCGGAGCATAAGGCACCGCTTTCATCCTCTTTATCTTCTTCTTGTGTCTCAAATACACATTCACTTAGATAAATTCACATGCTAAATGAGTATGGACTGTATCATTTATGAAACTTGAGATAAGCATAATGTCCTTTCTTTGATCCGTATTACCGTGATCAAAAGGATATATTTTTCCTTTCTTAAGTCCTTCATCTCTACCGCTTTATTTACCATACCGATACGCCCGATAATACTCTTTTATTGTCTCCAATGAGCAAGATACTATCTACATATAGTCCAAGAAATACCACCACGTTTCCGTCACTCTTTACAACACACAAGACTCATCTGCTCATTGATTTAAATCCATGCCACTAGATTACCTAATCAAAACAGATGCTTCACGATCTTAAAGCTTGCTTTAGTCCATCACTGGATAGCTTTAAGCTTACCATCAAAATGCTTATTGGTACTTTGCAATGAATCACTCTGGTTGCTTCACATATATGTTTTCCTCAAGACTTCCAATCAGGAAAGCTGTCTTTGACATCTATTTGTTGTTCCTTATAGCAGCAAAAAAAGAATCCGGTTCAATATAAGCATAGCTACCAGCGAACATGTTTCCTCATATTCGAACCATTTATTTCTGAATACACTTTTCCGCAACCAGCTTTGCTTCCAAGGTTTTCACCTTTCCATATGATCCTCTTTTATTTGCTTTGACCACTTGCAATGGCTTTTACACCATTTAGTGGTCATACAAGTTCCCAGACTTAATATAGAATCCATAGATTCTATTTCAACATTCATTGCAACTTACTAAGATTCTGCATTTTCATCTTGTTAGTGCTACGTCGTATCCGTGGGGCAATACCATGTTCACTAGGAATCAAGTCTCACGACTCTCCCAAAACATATATTTATGGGTTGTCATACAACCCTCCCACTACGACAAGGCACTACATGTAATTGTGTATCAAACGTGACACGTGTTGCAGTTTACCTTGTGGTATATCCTCTTGTACACTTGGTACTTACACTTTGTGTTTTTCTCACACTTCCTTTAGAACAAACCATACATGGGTTTGTGATTTATTACATAGTCCTTTTCCAAAAAATCCAGTGTTTGTGTTGACAATCACCCTTCGATCTTTTGGACTAAATAAATCACCCTCCATTTTCTAGGATATCCCATATACAGACAAATGTTTCACGAATTACTATATCTAGGGATATCCATAAAATGAATTTAATTATTCCAAATAATTCATCATCTATCTAATAATAACCATAAGAGCCTTATTCCATCTATCCACCACACCATTCAGTTTGGGGCATACCCGGTGTAGCTAACTTGAGATTTAATCTCAACTTCTGATCAATAGCTCCTAACTATCCCAAGAGGTATTCACCATCATGATTGAATCGTAATGACTTAATATATTTTCCATGATGCTTCACTGTACCAGTTGTTAACAATCTTATCCTTACTCAGTGATAAACATTTAGTGATTCCAGTATCTACATACTTTGTGTCAGTAGATGCCATCACTAATCATGTTTAAACCATTAGTAAATAAGATATTAAACTTGTTCACATCATGATGAAAAATGACTTTCTTTTGCCACATGTTTTGTTAAAAGTTTCCCACCATATACAACCTCTCGTATTTCAGGTAGAACTTGCTCAAAACATCCAGGCAAATTGTGAAGAATAAATTGATTTAGATTTCCCTTTCAATTTCTATTCCAAGCTTTTCCAATTCATTCATCAATTCAACCATGATCTTCTGCCTTTTAATTTACTCAAGTATCCGAAGAGTTACATGAGATCATCATATTTCTATGAACCTCTCATCTCTTCACTAGAGACTTTAATAGGCATCATGAGACGTCCTTTGTGAGAATACACATGTATTTTCTTAAGCAGTAATTTTCAAAACCAAGATTCTTTTCTAATCATCTAATTTGGACAAGTAAATATAATGTCTTCTAGTTAATAATTAGTGAGATGAAACCATTCGAAATTCATAGAATCACAAATAAATTTACCGATCAAATCTTTGAATTTATTCTTTTATATTGATTCCCTCAAAATAATTTAAAATAAAATTCACCGACATCTCAAGCACTGTGAGTCTGCAAGCCACGATAGTGTGGACGTTTACAAACCCGAACATTTACAAGAGAAGGTTTTACCCATTAATTTCATTTGTCAACCTTACTTTATGACAAAATAATTAATAGTCGGTTCCTCTTTAGCCATGCAAATAAAAGCAGTGCTCCGATGGGGAGGATACTTATTATTTACATCTAAGCGTACACCATTATTTGACCCCAAGTCCACGGCCCAAGCTTATGTGCCTTACAGATAGAGAAGTACACATGCGCTCGGATAACTTCCTACAGTCATCAATTACAAGTTTGTACCAGTGAACTGCATATAAACTCATTCGATAGGGAGGAAGGTCTAAGCCAACGCGCAAGTTCATATGCATCACATTACAAACGTAATTATTTAATGAAGTCTGTTCCAGCAATCCATGAATAAACTCATCAGATGGGGAGGAAGGCTCTAATGCCGACGCGCAAGTCTATTCACATTGCTAACAAACCAATAATGGAGGCCGCGGGAATTAATTACCAATTCCCTCTCCCACTTAGTTATTTAATTACCGAGGGTTTTTAACATGCATATAATATTCAGATAAAATATACATTCTAGCACGTTTCTATTAACAGCAATTTAAATGAATAAATCACATAGAACATGCCTTACACATATACAACAATAATTGACAATTAAATCAATTAATCAGTTATATAACATTAATTAATTGCATAAATAGTGGATTAATTAATTTGGGCCCTAGAGCAACAAATAAGCACAAAATGAGCAGCAGACTAAATAATTAATCAAGCCCATTTTCCATGACCCATATACTCAGCCCAAAATTAAATTAAATCCACCAATCCCACTAGCACAAAATTAGCCCATAAATAAATAACTAATTTATCATGCTTGGCCCATAACCCACAATTAATTAAAACAAGCAATTAATATTGGCCCAGCAGCCCAAAACACATTTTAATTAAATTGGACCCATAAGCCCAACAACCAAATTAAAATAAATTGAGCCAGCCTTTTATTTATTACTGAATTGGGCCCTTTAATAAAACCATCAGCCCATTACACAGGAAAAATAGAAGCCCAAGAACACAGCCCATTGAGATGGCCCAAGGTGGAACCCTAGCCCATTCGAAATAGCTGCTTCCCATCCTGGACCTCCTCTCCCAGCCGAATCTACTTTTTAACATCATGGTGCGGCTACTGTCGGCAAGGGGCACCGTCAGCCGACCAGAGTTGAGTCACCGGTCAAACACGCGACACCGGCAATGACCTTTTCCTTATCCAACCTAGTCGTGGCCGAGACGGATGCCGCTTCGAAAGTAACAGCGCCGGCGAGCCTCCGACGATTTGCCCAGAACGCTACTTCCCACGTCCGCCTCCGTCGCCACCCCCACCGGTGTCCAGACCACCTTACTTGTCCACGCATCAGGGGCTGCTATTGGACTTCACTCAGACTCGCCGGGAAAACATGGCCTGCACAGTCGACCGCCGCCTCGATTCCATCGCTCAGCCGCCGATAGCATCGCTCATGCTGTCGCCATCGATCAGCCATGACCGCTGTCAAACACCACAACAGGCAGACCGCGCCGATCGCCTTCATGTAGCCGAGTGACGGCAATCCAGAAGCTAGCTCCGTCGCAGTCCACAACACTGCAGTCGCCGACCACTGCTCCCGGCCGCTGCCGCCGATAGTCATCGATTAGCCTGGAACCCACCATGGAAACGCCGAAAAACTCAGACCCTTCTGGATCTGGAAAGGCTCGTTCGATTCATTGGTTCAATAGGCAGCCTTCACCGAGCAGTCGCCACCGCTTTGTCTTCCAGCCTTCACGCGCCGTCGGCTGACTTCTGCTTATAGTCATCACGCGCCGTCAGCTACACACCCATCGAACAGGGTGTGTGTGTGTGATACAAAGAATACAATTGACTGATGGATTTTCTTTGTGTATGTATGAACAATAAGTGTGTACCGTGTATTCAATCAAAGAAGAAAAACACTGACTTCTAATCACAACCATAGAACACAAAGCAATATGCGATTACAAAGTTAATCTTCAATCACATATTCACATACAGACTGACTACTCAACACGCGATTAATCCAAATTATATTCATTTAATCAAATAATCACAAAAACCCCAACCTTACGGTTCACGTTTTACCACGAAACCAACGCTCTGATAACAATTGTTGGCAATTGGATCGTGCGGTTCAACGTGATTCGTTAGGATTAACAGGCAAACAAATCAGCGGAAGCAAAAATAATGTTTACCGTACTTCTGGGTTGATGTAGAGGATGAACCGTTGCAGAGAACCACCTCTCAATCTTCTGTTGTATGTCCCAACTTGAAACCTGCTGTTGTGTGGGCAACAATCCACAGGATTCTCTCAATCTGCTCCTGTTCTTTTCTAACTGTCAAATGAGGCACTGACTTAGGGTTAACAGGAGCTGAGATGACTTATATAGTTGGGCTACAGGAGGGACCAGGAGGAGAAATTGGGCTGGGCCTCAATTGAATTTAATTAACCAAGCTTAGCCCAAAGCTTTTAATTAAATCCAATAATAATAATATAGTCCACTAAAATATTATTACTGCACTACCCGTCCAATCCCAAAATTATGTTCTGGGATCCTTCTTATTATGAGCCCGATAGTCTCCCCATGTTTAAGATATACAATGTCCATTAATTAATTAAGTTACTGACAACTCAAATTAATTAATATCTCATCCGAGAGTAGTACCACTCAACCTTATTATCATGCCGGAAATTAATCCACTTGCAAGGTTTACATGATAAATCTTATGAGCTCCTCAAGGGGACATCATCAACCTATGACGGACATGGATTCCTTCTACAATCAACAGCACACCATAGATACAACACTACTTCCCAACTCACCGAGTTTGTTGATTTAATATTTATAAATCTCACCCATTGATGAATCAAAGAAATACATACTGCCCTACGTGTTGAGGTTATTGTATAGGGATTAAGAGCACGAACTTCCATAATAACAGAGATCAAGTTCTTCTATAAGCCAGTATAAGTCGAACGATCTCAGGCGTTCCTGCTCAATACACACAAGTGCACTAATGTGATTCTATAGCCAAGACAAGCTAATACCAAACCACACTACAACCATACCGATAGAGAGTCCCCGTCTATCTCAGTTGTGAGCATCTGTTTATACTTTATAAGGAAACTGATAATATGATCTTCTGTGTTCATATAAAATAAATTATAAGATGCAATCATTTGATCATACGATTCTCATTTCAAATATTGTTATAACATTGTTCATACTAAAGCTAGACTTTTAGTATACAATCCAACAATAACTGCTACGAAACATGCACCATAGAGTCACTAAAAACTCACAGTACGGAGCATATTCTACCCTTTAAGCCAGGTCAAGAACAACTTGAAGTGAGCATTTTCTTGCCATTTTTATGGTCAAATTAGTTATTAGACATGAGAATATATTCGGAGAACATATTTTCAGAGTATCAAAATTCTAGGAAGCTAGGGCCATAGAGTCACTAAAAAGTCAAAGTGCAGAGCTTATTCTACTCCATGAGCGAGGTCAAGAAGTCCTTGAAGTGAGCATTTTATTTCCTTTTTTATGGACAAATTAGTTATTAAACTTGCTAATACTGATGGAAAAAAATATTTTAGAGTATATAACTACTACGAAACTTGCACCATAGAGTCACTAAAAACTCACAGTGCAGAGTTGATTCTACTCTTTGAGCCAGGTCAAGAACTCCATGAAGTGAGCATTTTCTTGCCATTTTTATGGTCAAATTAGTTATTAGAAATGAGAATATAGTTTGAGAACATATTTTCAGAGTATCAAAATGCTAGGAAGCTTGCGCCATAGTGTGTGTCATAGAGTGACTAAAAAGTCAAAGTGCAGAGATTATTCTACTCCGTGAGCCAGGTCAAGAAGTCCTTGAAGTGAGCATTTTATTTCCTTTTTATGGACAAATTAGTTATTAAACTTGCTAATATTGATGGATAAAATATTTGTATAGTATATAACTGCTACAAAACTTGCACCATAGATTCACTAAAAACACACAGTGCAGAGTTGATTCTTCTCTTTGAGCCAGGTCAAGAACTCCATGAAGTGAGCATTTTCTTTCCATTTTTATGGTCAAATTAGTTATTAGACATGAGAATATTGTTGGATAATATGTTTTTAGATTATAAAAATGCAAGGAAACTTGCGCCAGAGTGTTACTAAAAATTCAAAGTGCGGAGCTTATTCTACTCTGTGAGCCAGGTCAGGAAGTCATTGAAGTGAGCATTTTTTCTTTCCATTTTTTTAGTCAAATTAGTTATTGTACAAGAGTATATAGGTGGAGAACATTTTTTTAGAGTATATAACTGCTACGAAGCTTGCGCCACAGAGTCACTAAAAACACACAATGCAGAGTTGATTCTACTCCGTGAGCCAGGTCTAGAACTCCTTGTAGCAAGCATTTTCTTTCCATTTTTATGTTCATATTAGTTATTAGACATGATAATATTGTTGGAGAACATGTTTGCAGAGTATAAAAATCCAAGGAAGCTTGCACCATAGCGTCACTAAAAAGTCAAAGTGCTGAGTTGATTCTACTCCGTGAGCCAGGTCTAGAACTACTTGAAGTGAGTATTTTCTTGCCATTTTTATGGTCAAATTAGTTATTAGACATGATAATATAGTTGGAAAATATGTTTTTAGATTATAAAAATGCCAGGAAGCTTGCGCCATAGTGTCACTAAAAAGTCAAAGTACGGAGATTATTCTACTCTGTGAGCCAGGTCAGGAAGTCATTGAAGTGAGCATTTTTTGTTTCCATTTTTATAGTCAAGTTAGTTATTATGAAAGAGTATATAGGTGGAGAAAATGTTTTGAGAGTATATAACTGCTACGAAGCTTGCGCCATAGAGTCACTAAAACACACAGTGCAGAGTTGATTCTACTCCGTGAGCCAGGACAAGTACTCCTTGTAATGAGCATTTTCTTTCCATTTTTATGGTCATATTAGTTATTAGACATGAGAACATGTTTGCAGAGTAAAAATCCTAGGAAGCTTGCACCATAGAGTCACTAAAAAGTCAAAGTGCAGAGCTTATTCTACTCCGTGAGCGAGGTTAAGAAGTCCTTGAAGAGAGAATTTTATTTCCTTTTTTATGGACAAATTAGTTATTTAACTTGTTAATATTGATGGAAAAAATGTTTTTAGAGTATGTAACTGCTACGATATTTGCACCATAGAGTCACTAAAAACTCACAGTGCAGAGCTGATTCTACTCTTTGGGTCAAGTCAAGAACTCCTTGAAGTGAGCATTTTCTATCCATTTTTATGGTCAAATTAGTTATTAGAAATGAGAATATAGTTGGAGAACATATTTTCAGAGTATCAAAATGCTAGGAAGCTTGCGCCATAGAGTCACTAAAAAATCAAAGTGTAGAGCTTATTCTACTCCGTGAGCCAGGTCAAGAAGTCCTTGAAGAGAGCATTTTATTTCCTTTTTTATGGAAAAATTAGTTATTAAACTTGCTAATATTGATGGAAAAAATGTTTTTAGAGTATATAACTGCTACGAAACTTGCACCATAGAGTCACTAAAAACTCACAGTGCAGAGCTGATTCTACTCTTTGGGCCAAGTCAAGAACTCCTTGAAGTGAGCATTTTCTTGCCATTTTATGGTCAAATTAGTTATTAGAAATGAGAATATAGTTGGAGAACATATTTTCAGAGTATCAAAATGCTAGGAAGCTTGCGCCATAGTCCCATAGAGTCACTAAAAAGTCAAAGTGCAGAGATTATTCTACTCCGTGAGCCAGGTCAAGATGTCCTTGAAGTGAGTATTTTATTTCCTTCTTTATGGACAAATTAGTTATTAAACTTGCTAATATTGATGGATAAAATATATTTATAGTATATAACTGCTACGAAACTTGTACCATAGAGTCACTAAAAACTCACAGTGCAGAGTTGATTCTACTCTTTGAGCCAGGTCAAGAACTCCATGAAGTGAGCATTTTCTTGCCATTTTTATGGTCAAATTAGTTATTAGACATGAGAATATTATTGGAAAATATGTTTTTAGATTATAAAAATGCTAGGAAGATTGCGCCAGAGTGTCACTAAAAATTCAAAGTGCGGAGCTTATTCTACTCTGTGAGCCAGGTCAGGTAGTCATTGAAGTGAGCATTTTTTCTTTCCATTTTTTAGTCAAATTAGTTATTATACAGGAGTATATAGGTGGAAAACATTTTTTAGAGTATATAACTGCTACGAATCTTACGCCACAGAGTCACTAAAAACACACAATGCAGAGTTGATTCTACTCCGTGAGCTAGGTCAAGAACTCCTTGTAGCGAGCATTTTCTTTCAATTTTTATGGTCGTATTAGTTATTAGACATGAGAATATAGTTGGAGAACATATTTTTAGAGTATCAAAATTCTAGGAAGCTAGGGCCATAGAGTCACTGAAAAATCAAAGTGCATAGCTTATTCTACTCCGTGAGCGAGGTCAAGAAGTCCTTGAAGTGAGCATTTTATTTCCTTTTTTAGGGATAAATTAGCTATTAAACTTGCTAATACTAATGGAAAAAATGTTTTTAGTGTATATAACTGCTACTAAACTTGCACTATAGAGTCACTAAAAACTCACATTGCAGAGCTGATTCTACTCTTTGGGTCAAGTCAAGAACTCCTTGAAGTGAGCATTCTCTTGCCATTTTTATGGTCAAATTAGTTATTAGAAATGAGAATATAGTTGGAGAATCAAATTTTTAGAGTATAAAATGCTAGGAAGCTTGCGCTATAGAGTCACTAAAAAGTCAAAGTGCAGAGCTTATTCTACTCCGTGAGCCAGGACAAGAAGTCCTTGAAGAGATCATTTTATTTCCTTTTTTATGGACAAATTAGTTATTAAACTTGCTAATATTGATGGAAAAAATGTTTCCAGAGTATATAACTACTACGAAACTTGCACCATAGAGTCACTAAAAACTCACAGTGAAGAGCTGATTCTACTCTTTGGGCCAAGTCAAGAACTCCTTGAAATGAGCATTTTCTTGCCATTTTATGGTCAAATTAGTTATTAGAAATGAGAATATAGTTGGAGAACATATTTTCAGAGTATCAAAATGCTAGGACTTTGCGCCATAGTCTCATAGAGTCACTAAAAAGTCAAAGTGCATAGATTATTCTACTCCGTGAGCCAGGTCAAGATGTCCTTGAAGTGATCATTTTATTTCCTTTTTTATGGAGAAATTAGTTATTAAACTTGCTAATATTGATGGATAAAATATTTTTATAGTATATAACTGCTACGAAACTTGCATCATAGAGTCACTAAAAACTCACAGTGCAGAATTGATTCTACTCTTTGAGCCAGGTCAAGAACTCCATGAAGTGAGGATTTTCTTGCCATTTTTATGGTCAAATTAGTTATTAGACATGAGAATATTGTTGGAAAATATGTTTTTAGATTATAAAAATGCTAGGAAGCTTGCGCTAGAGTGTCACTAAAAATTCAAAGTGCGGAGCTTATTCTACTCTGTGAGCCAGGTCAGGAAGTCATTGAAGTGAGCATTTTTTCTTTCCATTTTTTAGTCAAATTAGTTATTATACAAGAGTATATAGGTGGAGAACATTTTTTAGAGTATACAACTGCTACGAATCTTGCGCCACAGAGTCACTAAAAACGCACAATACAGAGTTGATTCTACTCCGTGAGCCAGGTCAAGAACTCCTTGTAGCGAGCATTTTCTTTACATTTTTATGGTCATATTAGTTATTAGACATGAGAATCTTGTTGGAGAACATGTTTGCAGAGTATAAAAATCCTAGGAAGCTTGAACCATAGAGTCACTAAAAAGTCAAAGTGCAGAGCTTATTCTACTCCGAGAGCGAGGTCAAGAAGTCCTTGAAGAGAGCATTTTATTTCCTTTTTTATGGACAAATTAGTTATTAAACTTGCTAATATTGATGGAAAAAATGTTTTTAGAGTATATAACTGCTATGAAATTTACACCATAGAGTCACTAAAAACTCACAGTGCAGAGTTGATTCTACTCTTTTGGTCAAGTCAAGAACTCCTTGAAGTGAGCATTTTCTATCCATTTTTATGGTCAAATTAGTTATTAGAAATGAGAATATTGTTGGAGAACATATTTTCAGAGTATCAAAATGCTAGGAAGCTTACGTCATAGAGTCACTAAAAAATCAAAGTGTAGAGCTTATTCTACTCCATGAGCCAGGTCAAGAAGTCCTTGAAGAGAGCATTTTATTTCCTTTTTTATGGAAAAATTAGTTATTAAACTTGTTAATATTGATGGAAAAATTTTTTTTAGAGTATATAACTGCTACGAAACTTGCACCATAGAGTCACTAAAAACTCATAGTGCAGAGCTGATTCTACTCTTTGGGCCAAGTCAAGAACTCCTTGATGTGAGCATTTTCTTGCCATTTTTATGGTCAAATTAGTTATTAGAAATGAGAATATAGTTGGAGAACATATTTTCAGAGTATAAAATGCTAGGAAGCTTGCGCTATAGAGTCACTAAAAAGTCAAAGTGCAGAGCTTATTCTACTCCGTGAGCCAGGTCAAGAAGTCCTTGAAGAGAGCATTTTATTTCCTTTTTTATGGACAAATTAGTCATTAAACTTGCTAATATTGATGGAAAAAATATTTTTAGAGTATATAACTACTACGAAACTTGCACCGTAGAGTCACTAAAAACACACAGTGCAGAGCTGATTCTACACTTTGGGCCAAATCAAGAACTCCTTGAAGTGAGCATTTTCTTGCCATTTTATGGTCAAATTAGTTATTAGAAATGAGAATATAGTTGGAGAACATATTTTCAGAGTATCAAAATGCTAGGAAGCTTGCGCCATAGTCTCATAGAGTCACTAAAAAGTCAAAGCACAGAGATTATTCTACTCCGTGAGCCATGTCAAGAAGTCCTTGAAGTGAGCATTTTATTTCCTTTTTTATGGACAAATTAGTTATTAAACTTGCTAATGTTGATGGATAAAATTTTTTATAGTATATAACTGCTACAAAACTTGCACCATAGAGTCACTAAAAACTCATAGTGCAGAGTTTATTATACTCTTTGAGCTATGTCAAGAACTCCATGAAGTGAGCATTTTCTTGCCATTTTATGGTCAAATTAGTTATTAGACATGAGAATATTGTTGGAAAATATGTTTTTAGATTATAAAAATGCTAGGAAGCTTGCGTCACAGTGTCACTAAAAAGTCAAAGTGCGGAGCTTATTCTACTCTATGAGCCAGGTCAGGAAGTCATTGAAGTGAGCATTTTTTATTTCCATTTTTATAGTCAAATTAGTTATTATACAAGAGTATATAGGTGGTGAACATGTTTTTAGAGTATATAACTGCTACGAAGCTTGCGCCATAAAGTCACTAAAAACACACAGTGCAGAGTTTATTCTACTCCGTAAGCCAGGTCAAGAACTCCTAGTAGTGAGCATTTTCTTTCCATTTTTATGGTCATATTAGTTATTAGACATGATAATCTTGTTGGAGAACATGTTTGCAGAGTTTAAAAATCCTAGGAAGCTTGCACCATAGAGTCACTAAAAAGTCTAACTGCAAAGCAGATTCTACTCCGTGAGCCAGGTCTAGAAATACTTGAAGTGAGTATTTTCTTACCATTTTTATGGTCAAATTAGTTATTAGACATGAGAATATAGTTGGAAAATATGTTTTTAGATTATAAAAATGCTAGGAAGCTTGCGCCATAGTGTCACTAATAAGTCAAAGTGCGGAGCTTATTCTACTCTGTGAGCCAGGTCAGGAAGTCATTGAAGTGAGCGTTTTTTACTTCCATTTTTATAGTCAAATTAGTTATTATACAAGAGTATATAGGTGGAGAACATGTTTTCAAAGTATATAACTGCTACAAAGCTTGCGCCATAGAGTCACTAAAAACACAGTGCAGAGTTGATTCTACTCCGTGAGCCAGGTCAAGAACTCCTTGTTGTGAGCATTTTCTTTCCATTTTTATGGTCATATTAGTTATTAGACATGAGAATCTTATTGGAGAACATGTTTGCAGAGTATAAAAATCCTAGGAAGCTTGCACCATAGAGTCACTAAAAAGTCAAAGTGCAGAGCTGATTCTACTCCGTGAGCCAGGTCTAGAACTACTTGAAGTGAGTATTTTCTTGCCATTTTTATGATCAAATTAGTTATTAGATATGAGAATATAGTTGGAAAATATGTTTTTGGATTATAAAAATGCTTGGAAGCTTGCGCCATAGTGTCACTAAAAAGTCAAAGTGCGGAGCTTATTCTACTCTGTGAGCCAGGTAAGGAAGACATTGAAGTGAGCATTTTTTCTTTCCATTTTTATAGTCAAATTAGTTATTATACAAGAGTATATAGGAGGAGAACATGTTTTTAGAGTATATAACTACTACGAAGCTTGCGTCATAGAGTCTCTAAAAACACACAGTGCAGAGTTGATTCTACTCCGTGATACACGTCAAGAACTCCTTGTAGTGCGCATTTTCTTTCCATTTTTATGGTCATATTAGTTATTAGACATGAGAATCTTATTGGAGAACATGTTTGCAGAGTATAAAAATCCTAGGAAGCTTGCACCATAGAGTCACTAAAAAGTCAAAGTGCAGAGCTGATTCTACTCCGTGAGCTAGGTCTAGAACTACTTGAAGTGAGTATTTTCTTGCCATTTTTATGGTCAAATTAGTTATTAGATATGAGAATATAGTTGGAAAATATGTTTTTGGATTATAAAAATGCTAGGAAGCTTGCGCCATAGTGTCACTAAAAAGTCAAAGTGCGAAGCTTATTCTACTCTGTGAGCCAGGTCAGGAAGTCATTGAAGTGAGCATTTTTTCTTTCCATTTTTATAGTCAAATTAGTTATTATACAAGAGTATATAAGTGGCGAACATGTATTTAGAGTATATAACTGCTACGAAGCTTGCGCCATAGAGTCTCTAAAAACACACAGTGCAGAGTTGATTCTACTCCATGAGCCAGGTCAAGAACTCCTTGTAGTGAGCATTTTCTTCACATTTTTATGGTCATATTAGTTATTAGACATGAGAATCTTGTTGGAGAACATGTTTGCAGAGTATAAAAATCCTAGGAAGCTTGGACCATGGAGCCACTAAAAAGTCAAAGTGCAGAGCTGATTCTACTCCGTGAGCCATGTCTCGAACTACTTGAAGTGAGTATTTTCTTGCCATTTTTATGGTCAAATTAGTTATAAGATATGAGAATATAGTTGGAAAATATATTTTTAGATTATAAAAATGCTAGGAAGCTTGCGCCACAGTGTCACTAAAAAGTCAAAGTGCGGACCTTATTCTACTCTGTGAGCCAGGTCAGGAAGTCATTGAAGTGAGCATTTTTTCTTTCCATTTTTATAGTCAAATTAGTTATTATACAAGAGTATATAGGTGGCGAACATGTTTTTAGAATATATAACTGCTACGAAGCATGCGCCATAGAGTCTCTAAAAACACACAGTGTAGAGTTGATTCTACTCCGTGAGCCAGGTCAAGAACTCCTTGTAGTGAGCATTTTCTTTCCATTTTACGGTCATATTAGTTATTAGACATGAGAATCTTGTTGGAGAACATGTTTGCAGAGTATAAAAATTCTAGGAAGCTTGGACCATAGAGTCACTAAAAAGTCAAAGTGCAGAGCTGATTCTACTCCGTGAGCCAGGTCTAGAACTACTTTAAGTGAGTATTTTATTGCTATTTTTATTGTAAAATTAGTTATTATACATGAGAATATAGTTGGAAAATATATTTTTAGATTATAAAATTGCTAGGAAGCTTGCGCCACAGTGTCACTAAAAAGTCTAAGTGCGGAGCTTATTCTACTCTGCGAGCCAGGTCAGGAATTCATTGAAGTGAGCATTTTTTATTTCCATTTTTATAGTCAAATTAGTTATTATACAAGAGTATATAGGTGGAGAACATGTTTTCAAAGTATATAACTGCTACGAAGCTTGCGCCATAGAGTCACTAAAAACACAGTGCAGAGTTGATTCTACTCCGTGAGCCAGGTCAAGAACTACTTGTAGTGAGCATTTTCTTTCCATTTTTATGGTCATATTAGTTATTAGACATGAGAATATTATTGGAGAACATGTTTGCAGAGTATAAAAATCCTAGGAAGCTTGCACCATAGAGTCACTAAAAAGTCAAAGTGCAGAGCTGATTCTACTCCGTGAGCTAGATCTAGAACTACTTGAAGTGAGTATTTTCTTGCCATTTTTATGGTCAAATTAGATATTAGATATGATAATATAGTTGGAAAATATGTTTTTGGATTATAAAAATGCTAGGAAGCTTGCGCCATAGTGTCACTAAAAAGTCAAAGTGCGGAGCTTATTCTACTCTGTGAGCCAGGTCAGGAAGTCATTGAAGTGAGCATTTTTTATTTCCATTTTTATAGTCAAATTAGTTATTATACAAGAGTATATAGGTGGAGAACATGTTTTCAAAGTATATAATTGCTACGAAGCTTGCGCCATAGAGTCACTAAAAACACAGTGCAGAGTTGATTCTACTCCGTGAGCCAGGTCAAGAACTCCTTGTAGTGAGCATTTTCTTTCCATTTTTATGGTCATATTAGTTATTAGACATGAGAATATTATTGGAGAACATGTTTGCAGAGTATAAAAATCCTAGGAAGCTTGCACCATAGAATCACTAAAAAGTCAAAGTGCAGAGCTGATTCTACTCCGTGGGCCAGGTCTAAAACTACTTGAAGAGAGTATTTTCTTGCCATTTTTATGGTCAAATTAGTTATTAGATATGAGAATATAGTTGGAAAATATGTTTTTGGATTATAAAAATGCAAGGAAGCTTGTGCCATAGTGTCACTAAAAAGTCAAATTGCGGAGCTTATTCTACTCTGTGAGCCAGGTCTGGAAGTCATTGAAGTGAGCATTTTTTCTTTCCATTTTTACAGTCAAATTAGTTATTATACAAGATTATATAGGTGGAGAACATGTTTTTAGTGTATATAACTACTACGAAGCTTGCGCCATAGAGTCTCTAAAAACACACAGTGCAGAGTTGATTCTACTCCGTGAGCCAGGTCAAGAACTCCTTGTAGTGAGCATTTTCTTTCCATTTCTACGGTCATATAGTTATTAGACATGAGAATCTTGTTGGAGAACATGTTTGCAGAGTATAAAAATCCTAGGAAGCTTGCACCATAGAGTCACTAAAAAGTCAAAGTGCAGAGCTGATTCTACTCCGTGAGCCAGGTCTAGAACTACTTGAAATGAGTATTTTCTTGCCATTTTTATGGTCAAATTAGTTATTAGATATGAGAATATAGTTGGAAAATATGTTTTTGGATTATAAAAATGCTAGGAAGCTTGCGCCATATTATCACTAAAAAGTCAAAGTGCGGAGCTTATTCTACTCTATGAGCCAGGTCAGGAAGTCATTGAAGTGAGCATTTTTTCTTTCCATTTTTATAGTCAAATTAGTTATTATACAAGAGTATATAGGTGGAGAACATGTTTTTAGAGTATATAACTGCTACGAAGCTTGCGCCATAGAGTCACTAAAAAACAGTGCAGAATTGATTCTACTCCGTGAGCCAGGTCAAGAACTCATTGTAGTGAGCATTTTCTTTAAATTTTATGGTCATATTAGTTATTAGACATGAGAATCTTATTGGAGAACATGTTTGCAGAGTATAAAAATCCTAGGAAGCTTGCACCATAGAGTTACTAAAAAGTCAAAGTGCAGAGCTGATTCTACTATGTGAGCCAGGTCTAAAACTAATTGAAGTGAGTATTTTCTTGCCATTTTTATGGTCAAATTAGTTATTAGACATGATAATATAGTTGGAAAATATGTTTTTAGATTATAAAAATGCTAGGAAGCTTGCGCCATAGTGTCATTAAAAAGTCAAAGTGCGGAGCTTATTCTACTCTGTGAGCCAGGTCAGGAAGTCATTGAAGTGAGCATTTTTTCTTTCCATTTTTATAGTCAAATTAGTTATTATACAAGAGTATATAGGTGGAGAACATGTTTTTAGAGTATATAACTGCTACGAAGCTTGCGCCATAGAGTCACTAAAAAACACAGTGCAGAATTGATTCTACTCCGTGAGCCAGGTCAAGAACTCATTGTAGTGAGCATTTTCTTTAAATTTTATGGTCATATTAGTTATTAGACATGAGAATCTTATTGGAGAACATGTTTGCAGAGTATAAAAATCCTAGAAAGCTTGCACCATAGAGTTACTAAAAAGTCAAAGTGCAGAGCTGATTCTACTCTGTGAGCCAGGTCTAAAACTAATTGAAGTGAGTATTTTCTTGCCATTTTTATGGTCAAATTAGTTAATAGACATGATAATATAGTTGGAAAATATGTTTTTAGATTATAAAAATGCTAGGAAGCTTGCGCCATAGTGTCACTAAAAAGTCAAAGTGCGGAGCTTATTCTACTCTGTGAGCCAGGTCAGGAAGTCATTGAAGTGAGCATTTTTTCTTTCCATTTTTATAGTCAAATTAGTTATTATATAAGAGTATATAGGAGGAGAACATGTTTTTTGAGTATATAACTACTACGAAGCTTGCGCCATAGAGTTTCTAAAAACACACAGTGCAGAGTTGATTCTACTCCGTGAGCCAGGTCAAGAACTCCATGTAGTGAGCATTTTCTTTCAATTTTTATGGACATATTAGTTATTAGACATGAGAATCTTGTTGGAGAACATGTTTGCTGAGTATAAAAATCCTAGGAAGCTTGCACCATAGAGTCACTAAAAAGTCAAAGTGCAGAGCTGATTCTACTCCGTGAGCCAGGTCTAGAACTACTTGAAGTGAGTATTTTCTTGCCATTTTTATGGTCAAATTAGTAAATAGACATGAGAATATAATTGGAAAATATGTTTTTAGGTTATAAAAATTATAGGAAGCTTTCGCCACAGTGTCACTAAAAAGTAAACGTGCGGAGCTTATTCTACTCTGTGAGCCAGGTCAGGAAGTCATTGAAGTTAGCATTTTTTATTTCCATTTTTATAGTAAAATTAGTTATTATACAAGAGTATATAGGTGGAGAACATGTTTTCAAAGTATATAACTGCTACGAAGCTTGCGCAATAGAGTCACTAAAAACATAGTGCAGAGTAGATTCTACTCCGTGAGCCAGGTCAAGAACTCCTTGTAGTGAGCATTTTCTTTCAATTTTTATTGACATATTAGTTATTAGACATGAGAATCTTGTTGGAGAACATGTTTGCAGAGTATAAAAATCCTAGGAAGCTTGCACCATAGAGTCACTAAAAAGTCAAAGTGCAGAGCTGATTCTACTCCGTGAGCCAGGTCTAGAACTACTTGTAGTGAGTATTTTCTTGCCATTTTTAAGGTCAAATTAGTTATTAGACATGAGAATATAGTTGGAAAATATGTTTTTAGGTTATAAAAATTATAGGAAGCTTTCGCCATAGTGTCACTAAAAAGTCAAAGTGCGGAGCTTATTCTACTATGTGAGCCAGGTCAGGAAGTCATTGAAGTGAGCATTTTTTCTTTCCATTTTTATAGTCAAATTAGTTATTATACAAGAGTATATAGGTGGAGAACATGTTTTTAGAGTATATAACTGCTACGAAGCTTGCGCCATAGAGTCACTAAAAAACACAGTGCAGAATTGATTCTACTCCGTGAGCCAGGTCAAGAACTCCTTGTAGTGAGCATTTTCTTTAAATTTTTATGGTCATATTAGTTATTAGACATGAGAATCTTATTGGAGAACCAGTTTCCAGAGTATAAAAATCCTAGGAAGCTTGTACCATAGAGTTACTAAAAAGTCAAAGTGCAGAGCTGATTCTACTCCGTGAGCCAGGTCTAGAACTACTTGAAGTGAGTATTTTATTGCCATTTTTATGGCCAAATTAGTTATTAGACATGATAATATAGTTGGAAAATATGTTTTTAGATTATAAAAATGCTAGGAAGCTTGCGCCATAGTGTCACTAAAAAGTCAAAGTGCGGAGCTTATTCTACTCTGTGAGCCAGGTCAGGAAGTCATTGAAGTGAGCATTTTTTCTTTCCATTTTTATAGTCAAATTAGTTATTATACAAGAGTATATAGATGGAGAACATGTTTTTAGAGTATATAACTACTACGAAGCTTGCGCCATAGAGTCTCTAAAAACACACAGTGCAGAGTTGATTATACTCCGTGAGCCAGGTCAAGAACTCCTTGTAGTGAGCATTTTCTTTCAATTTTTATGGACATATTAGTTATTAGACATGAGAATCTTGTTGGAGAACTTGTTTGCAGAGTATAAAAATCCTAGGAAGCTTGCACCATAGAGTCACTAAAAAGTCAATGTGCAGAGCTAATTCTACTCCGTGAGCCAGGTCTAGAACTACTTGAAGTGAGTATTTTCTTGCCATTTTTATGGTCAAATTAGTTAATAGACATGAGAATATAGTTGGAAAATATGTTTTTAGGTTATAAAAATTATAGAAAGCTTTCGCCACAGTGTCACTAAAAGTAAAAGTGCGGAGCTTATTCTACTTTGTGAGTCAGGTGATGAGTGTGTAAATTCACAAGTTTGGCGCTATGTTTTGTGCTAGTTTTGGAGAGTTTTGATGTGGAAATAGGTGGAAAACCTATATATATTGTGAATTAGCATGAATCAAGTGTTAGTGGAGCTATTTGAGTGTTTTCTTAGCAAAAATGGAGTGAAAGAGCCAAGAATCGAAGAGACGGAGTCGAAGCCACACGAACCGCCCAAGAATTAGGTGGGTTCGACCTAGTTGGAGGAGGGTTCGACCTCTCCAGCATGTCGAACCAACGTTGCTGAGCTTGCAGAAGAGGATTCGACCACGACTCGAGTGGTTCGACCTGTCCATCAGGTCGAACCATGGTCGAACCAGTTCGCAGGAAAGAGGATTCGACCACGACATTTGAGTTCGACTTGCCAATTGGTCGAATCGGAAGCGGGAGTTGTCCAGTGTTGAGGTTCGACCTGGGGTTCGACCAAGGCCTAAGTGGTTCGACCTGTCCAGAAGGTCGAACCTGTGCAGAATTCTTCCAGTAGCGGGGTTCGACCTGGGGTTCGACCTGTGGCTAGTTGTTCGACCTGTTTGATGTGGTCGAACCTATGCGCGAGAACTTACCTTATCCGGATTTTTAAGGCCGAAACGAGTGAGATCACTTAGAAAGCCCATTCTAAGCCCTAGAGACGTGATTACAAGTATAAAAGGAGGCTTATACAGAGAATGAAGAGAGTTTTTGATCATCAATCATAAGAGAGACAAGAGTAGAGGTGGTGATCCATCCGGAGGGCTGTGACAGAGGTTCGCTGAAGGTTCAAGTAAGAATGATCAATCTAACCATGATTGTTCCTAGATCAATAATGGGCTAGAACCACCTTGGTAGTTCTAGGGTTATGAAAGTTTCATGATGTAATTCGTATTTCGTGTGTAAAACTCCGTACAACACTACCTGTGGTTTGTTTTATATAAGATTGCATATTTAATCCATACTCATAGTCGTTTTGTGCATCAATGATCGTTGTGTAGAGTCTGAATACATAACATGGTTATTGGTTGAGTACGTTCACTACTGAGCAGGGTTTATTGTTATAATTCTAAGTGAAGGGATTCCGAAGTCTTATTAGAACCGTCTTATATGAATATTCATGAATTAAATTGAATTCGGGTTGATGAATAGGATGAAGAGTATAACTTTATAGTACCTAAAAAGGGAGATCAAATCGGGTTAGATTCTAGACGTAGAAGATAATTGATTATGATAGTACCTAGAAAGGGGGGTGAAGTATATCTCTTGCTCCGATGTTATTCACACGTGTCAAGCGCATATTTACTTGTGTCTATAGAGTAAACTTGCATGGTCTAGTGATGCGTCCACAAACCACAGGGCAGAGTCGGACACCATCACATGATAATACGAATTGCTAGTGAAACTGGATGACCCGACGAAATACCTATTATTCTTATTGATCACAACTCACTTTTCTCTACTCTTACTATTTCTTTTTGCTATTTCGATTAGAATTTATTATCCATTAAACCTTTACAATTACCAAACATAGTCTAAAATATACTAGAAGATAACAAAATTTATATTTAACCATCCCTTGGGTTCGATATTGTAACTTGGTCATCTTCGCGACTACAATTGATATCCTTATACTTGAGGATTAATTTATGTGTTGAGAAAACCCCTATCAAGTTCTTGGCGCCATTGCCGGGGACGGTGTAAAATATCTTTTTTTGTATTATTTCTAGTTTATTAGGACTATTTACCTTGTTTTGTTGTTTTCTTTCTTATTCGTTTTAGGTGTATGCTCACAAGATCAAAGAAAGGTAATCTTGAACCGTATAATCCTAAGATTGGAGCATCATCAAGAAAGAAGAAGAAGAAAAAGAGCAAGGCAAAGACAATTGACCCAACTGAAGCTCTGAATTTTGGAGTCGAGGTTGACGAGCAGATTTCGCAAATGATTGAGGCTACAACTGAAGTTAATTTGGAAGTAGAAACAGTCAACATGGCAGCGAATCCGGATAATCTAGCCATCCGAGAGGTTTTCAGAAATAATGGGGCTGGAAATTATGAGCTTTTAGGAGCAAGGGGAACTAACACAGCGTTCGATCTTCATCCCGCTCTTATTAGCATGATAGAAAGAAACTCCTTTTCAGGAGGGTCTTTCGAGGATCCGCAGCAGCATCTGAACAAGTTCTTGGGCTATGCAAGTACTCAAAAAGAGGTAGGAGAACATGAAGATGCTAGGAAGATCCTTTTGTTAAAATTCTCGCTTACTGAAAAGGCGAGGGATTGGTACGATACTATTAACGCAGCTGAGTGCACCACGTGGGAGCAATTGAAGTTAAGGTTCTTGGAAAGGTATATGCCACCTTCGAAGGTGTTTAAGATGAAGCAAGATATTAACCAATTTGCTATCAGTGGAGGTGAGAAATTTCATGAAGCGTGGGATAGATTCAAGGACATGCTTAGGAAGTGTCCTCAACATGGGTTATCTAAAGCCCAATATATCAGTATATTCTATAATGGATTGGACTGTAAATCAAGAGTGCTACTTGATGCTTCTTCTAATGGAGCATTGCTTACAAAGTCATCCGTTGAGGCCGAGAGATTGTTTGAAGACATAACGATGAATTCGAGGGATTGGCCTACTGATAGAGTTAGAGGTACGTATGTTCTTGGAAAGGTAGCTCAGGTTGAACAAGCAATGGTGAAAACAAAGTGAGAGGATGAGATCGTTTCGAGCTTGTCCAATATCAACAAGCTACTTGAGTCTCAACAGAAGCAGATCAGCGAGATATCTCAACGAGTGCCAATCATGCAACAAGAGATGATGAATAATGGAACCATCCAAGAAGAATTGGAGGAAGCAAATTATGCCATGGGTCAAAGTATTCAAGGAACGAGGTACCCAAATCAAGGAAACCGGAATCACCAAGGGAACTATCGAGGGAACTTTAATAATCGTGGTACCTCTGGTAGTTATCAACAGCAACCAAGGAGGCCTGAATTTTCATGAAGCAATACGAACAATGCAGTGCAACTTCCGATGGGTGTTGATCCGGGAGAAAAGGTGGAAGAAGGGAAGCCTGGTTTTGAGGATACAGTGAACCGATACATGGTAAAGAATGATGAATGAGTGAACCGCCTTGAGGCAAAACTTGAGAAAAAGATTGATGATCACCACAGAGATTTGTCCACTCAAGTGAAAGATCTCATGTTGTTGATGGGTACAATTGTAGAGAATGTGAACACATTGACTCAAACTGTAGGAAAAGGGAAGTTTCCGTCTCAGAGTATAGAGAATCCGAAGTCGTGTAATGCCATCACACTGAGGTCGGGAACGCAGTACGAGGGACCGATGAGGCCGGAATCAAAGTTGGAATTTTCTAAGCCTCGGTTCGACCAAAATTTAGAGGGTTCGACCTGGCATATAGGTCGAACCATGGTAGAACCTCATCAACAAAAGCACTCTGTTTTGTCACAGGAACGGTTCGACCAACACTCAGAGGGTTCGACCTGGCATACAGGTCGAACCATGGTCGAACCTCATCGGCAAGAGCACTCTGTTTTGATGTAGGAATGGTTCGACCACGATCGAAATTGTTCGACCAACCCTTTAGGTCGAACCTAGGTCGAACCGGAGGATAGAGATTATACAGTGAAGCGGTTCGACCTCGGGGGCAATTATTCGACCTCCAATGCTGGTCGAACCCAAGTCGAACCTCCAGAGCAGAATGAGATCAGTCTTCCAGGAGAGAGGTTCGACCAATACCATCCTGGTTCGACCTCTCAAACTGGTCGAACCCTAGTCGAACCTCGCCAAGATGTTTTGATTGATGCACCTGATGTTCCTTTTGATGTTGATGCAACTCCAGTGGTACGGAATGAGCAAAGTACAGACATAATAGCTGAGAAAAAATGGGAAAGAGCTAAGCGGTTAAGAGCCGAAAAGGAGAAAGCAGAGAAGGTTGATCGTGATGAATGGGGGATTCCCAAAACAAAGATACCTCCACCGTTTCCCTACAAGCTAGTGAAGAAGGGGTTGGAAGAGAAGTTCAAGAAGTTTTCAGAGATAATGAACAGGATAAGCTTGAACATCCCTTTTTCAGAGGCAATCATGGAGATGCCATATTATTCCCGATTCCTTAAAGACATATTGATGAAGAAGCGAAGCTTAACCGGAGTTGAAACGGTAAACTTATCTGAGAATTATAGCTCAATTATTCAAAAGAAGTTTCCAGCAAAGATGAAAGATCCGGGGAGCTTTACTATTCTATGTGAGATCGGGAAGGGGCCAGCACGGCGAGCTTTGTGCGATCTAGGGGCAAGCATCAATTTGATGCCGTTGTCCATCTTTCAGAAGCTTAGTTTGGGGGAGCTGACTCCGACAACTGTTGCTCTCCAATTGGCAGATAGATCAATGACGTTTCCGAAAGGTATTATTGAAGATGTTCTTGTAAAGGTTGAGAAGCTAGCCTTTCCTGTGGATTTCCTTGTACTAGAAATGGATGATGACAAGGATAATGTTCCTTTAATCTTGGGGAGGCCATTCCTTGCTACGGCTGGAGCTATGATAGATGTTCGGAAGGGAGAACTGAAGTTGCGAATGGACAAAGAAGAGGTACTTTTCAACTTGGACAAAGCAATGAAGATGCCAATGGAGTCCCAATGTTATAGTATTGATGTGGTGGAGGAGATTGTGAAGGAGGATATGTCTCTGATCTTGTCAAAGGATCCTCTTGAGACATGTTTGATGGAGTCTCTTACTTATCCCACTACGGAGCTTGACGGACTTTCTAACGAGGTATGTATTGAATTTCTTGAAAACTTACTTGCTTTGGGTGATGACAGGTTTGCATTGGAAAGAAATAAGGTGGAAGAAGTCAAATGGACCAGGAAGTACTTGCCTTTGGATAACGAAAGCACTCCAATGGAAGAAACAAAAGAGGAGTTGAAACCATTGCCGGAACACTTGAAGTACGCTTTTCTTGGTGATAATGCACAATATCCGGTAATTGTATCTTCTTCCCTTAATGAGGATCAACTTGAGGAGTTATTAGATGTCTTAAGGAAATACAAGTCTACAATAGGGTGGTCACTTGATGATTTGAAAGGTATTAGTCCTTCGTATTGTATGCATAAGATTAGGTTGTTGGATGAAGCCAAGGCGAGTGTTCAAAATCAGCGTAGGGTGAATCCCGCAATTCAAGAGGTGATAAGGAAGCAAATCGTTACGTGGTTGGATGCTGGAATTATATATCCTATTAGTGATAGTCCCCATGTGAGTCCATTGCATGTAGTTGCTAAAAAGGGGGGCATGACTGTAGTGAAAGCTGAGGATGGAGAAGCTATAGCCACGAGGAATCCTACGGGATGGCGTACATGTGTGGATTACAGGAAATTAAATGAGAACAGGTGTAAGGACCATTTTCCTCTTCCTTTTTTGGATCAAATGTTGGATCGTCTTGCAGGGTATGAGTTTTATTGTTTCTTGGATGGATACTCAAGGTACAATCAAATCATGATTGCTCCCGAGGATCAAGAAAAGACCACTTTTACTTGCCCCTACGGGACCTTTGCTTTAGGAAGATGCCGTTTGGATTGTGTAATGCGCCTGCTTCTTTTCAGAGATGCATGATGGCAATTTTTGATGGTTTGATAGAGAAGATCATGGAAGTATTCATGGACGATTTTTCAGTTTTTGGTTCTTCTTTTGATATTTGTTTGTCTAACCTTGCTATTGTTTTGAAGAGGTGTCAAGAAACTAATCTTGTCTTGAATTGGGAGAAGTGTCACTTCATGGTGAAGGATGGGATTGTTCTTAGGCATCATGTTTCCGCCAAGGGATTACGAGTAGATCGTGCTAAAGTGGTGGCAATTGAGAAGCTTCCACCACCGACCAATGATAGAGGAGTGCGGTCCTTCCTTGGACACGTCGGTTTTTACAGGAGATTCATAAAAGACTTCTAAAAATACTCTAAGCCCTTATCTCATTTACTTGAAAAGGATATTCCTTTTGTGTTTAATGATGAGTGTCTAACAGCTTTTCAAGTTTTGAAGGAGGCGCTTATTACTGTCCCTATCTTGATCACACCGGACTGGACTCAACCGTTTGTACTTATGTGTGATGCAAGTGATGTAGCATTGGGTGTGGTGCTTGGGCAGCTAAGGGAGAAGAAGTTCTGCGCCATTTACTACGCGAGTAAGACTTTCGATGCGGCACAGAAGAATTACACGGTGACTGAAAAGGAGTTTTTGGTTGTTGTGTATGCATTCGATAAGTTTCGTCAGTACTTGGTTGGCATGAAGACGATTGTGTATACTGATCATTCAGCGATTCGGTATTTGATGGAAAAGAAGGAGACGAAGCCTAGGATATAAGGTGGATTCTACTACTTCAGGAGTTTGACATGGAGATTCGGGATAAGAAAGGAACAGAAAATGTGTTGGCAGATCACTTGTCAAGGTTGGAGACTAGAGAGCATTGTGATAATTCTTTTGAGTATATTGAAGAAATGTTCCCTGATGAGAAGATCATGGCTGTGGCTGTTGAAGGAACTGAGCGAGCGTGTGTGGTCGCAGCGCAAGGTATGGATCCATGGTACGCGGATTATGTTAATTACATTGTCATTGGAGAAATTCCAAGGGATCTCAACCGATATCAACTTGTGAAATTTCGGAGGAAAGTTGAGACATTTATATGGTATGATCCGTTTGTTTACAAGATTTGTACAAATTCTATTGTCCGAAGATGTGTACCCGAGATGGAAATGGAGAGTGTGCTTGAGTTCTGCCATGCACAACCAAATGGGGGGCATTTCGGAGCGCAAAAGACTGCAGCTAAGGTACTTTAATCCGCTCTTTATTGGCCTACATTGTTTAGAGATAGTGAGAGCTATGTGGCATCTTGCGATAGATGTCAGCGCATGGGAAATATAGGTAGGAGAGATGAGATGCCAATGCAGCCTAGCATAGTTGTGGAGATATTTGATGTATGGGGGATCGATTTTATGGGGCCTCCCCCGTCGAATGGGTTTCTCTACATTCTTCTTGCGGTGGATTATGTTTCAAAGTGGGTGGAAGCGATTCCTTCTCGTGTTAATGACTCGAAAATTGTTTTATCTTTCTTGATGAAGCATATTTTTACCCGTTATGGAGTTCCTAGAGCACTAATTAGTGATGGAGGTTCCCACTTCGTCAATAATTTTTTTGATAAGGTGCTTAAGGATTATGGTGTTAAGCATAGGGTTACTACACCCTATCATCCGCAAGCGAATGGGCAAGCAGAGGTCTCCAACCATCAAGTCAAGCAGATTCTGGAGAAAGTGGTTGGAACTAATAGAAAGGATTGGGCTATGAAGCTTGATGATGTATTATGGGGGTTTCGAACCGCTTACAAGACGGTGTTAGATATGTCACCGTATCAAATTGTCTATGGGAAGCCGTGCCACTTACCTGTAGAGATTCAACACAAAGTGTTTTGGGCTTTGCGACGCTTGAACTTGTCCCTTAAGGATGTGAAGGAGTTGAGGATAACTCACATGAATTAATTGGATGAGTTTAGGAGTCGTGCTTACAAGAATTCAGAGATTTATAAGGAAAGAATGAAGAGGTGGTATGATTCTAAGATCTCATACAAGGAGTTCAAGCAAGGAGATGAGGTACTACTTTTTAACTCTCGTTTGCAACTTTTTGCAGGCAAGTTGAAGTCTAAGTGGATGGGACCGTTCATGATTCATCGAGCCTTAGGAGGGGGAGTTTTGAGCTTATTGACAAAGATGGAAACGTTATCGCGGCGAATGGGCATCGGTTGAAGCATTATAGGTCGCCGGATGATGCATGTGTCATTTTTTATGATACCTTGATCTGATTTGGTACCGTCGTGACTCTCCGACGTTAAACATGAGCGCTTGTTGAGAGCTTACTCTTCCGTTTTATTGCTTTATTTCTTTTGTGTGAGTAAGAAATTTTTATATTTAAGATGCTTACTAATCGGCAATTACATCTCTTTTCAAACTTAGTTTCGACTTACGTTTTTACTAAGTTTGGGGGGGTGTGATGTTATTACCTCATTGAAGCATTAAGAGTATAATCTTTTCTTTGTATTGTTTGTTAGGGGAGTTAGTTTTTGCGGCCATATTGAAATTTTAATGATTTTGATATGACGATTTTTTACAACTTGCCTAATGTTCAGTGGTATTTGGTTGTGTTTTCTTTTACGGAGTTACTCATGAATGATGTTTTGTGGAACAATTTTGAAGTTGTGCTCTAGATTGTACCTAATGAAGATGTGTTGAAGCTTGAAGTGTGTAGTGAATGAAGAACACTCAGTTTTGAAAATCAGGAGGATGGTTCGACCAACACTAGGAGTGGTTCGACCAATGCCAGAGGTCGAACAGAAGCAGAGGAAGTCGAACCGGCGTCGAAAATTGTCCAGAGAGGAGGTTTGACCTAAGCCATAGTTGTTCGACCTGATCAGAAGGTTGAACCTAAGGTCGAACCAGTCAGTTCAAAGCACTCTGTTTTCCAGAAGAGGGGTTCGACCAATTCAAGGATGGTTCGACCTGATCAGCAAGTCGAACCCAGGTCGAACCGAGAAGATCATTTGTCCAGAAGAGAGGTTCGACCTCGTCATCCATGGTTCGACCTGTTCAGGAGGTCGAACCTGAGGTCGAACCAAGCCAGGTACGCGATTTAAGTTTGATTTTTCAGAGGGGTTCGATCACTTTTTCGAAACACCAAACCTCAAACCCTCTTCGAACCTCTACACCCTTACACAAATTCTTCAATTACACTTGATTTCACACCGACTACACAACACTACACCTTGAATTTTCAATTCGATAGCGGATTTGGGTGGATTTCGTCGCGAGTTAGGGCTGAAATCGCGATTTTTGGTTGTTTTGTGTTCTCGATCGGTTGTTCACCTTGGGCAAGTCAAAAGGTATGGTTTTCCAACTCAATTACTCTAGGATTGAAGGTTTAGGTAAGAAATTCGATGTGAATAAGAGGATTGATGTTGAGTATGGTTGAATTTCATGGTGAATGTTGATATTGTGATTGGTTCATATGAATTCTTGTTTCCTGGTTTTTGGTTGTTTGATTATTGATAGAACTTGAATTTTTATGAGGATTGATCAAGGATAGAACATATCATAGAATGAGCATGTTGATTTGGTTTGAAATTGATGAAATTGAAGTAGTTCATTGAGAGAAACATGTTGAATTTTTGATTGAATTGCTTGAATTGATTAATGCATGCTTGTTGGTTATGTTTTGATGATTAAAGAAGGTGTGATTGAAGATGTTTTGAGCATGTTGAATAAGCAAGTGGTGTTGAGATGATAGTTTGTGTGAATATGCATTGATGCTTGAAGTCTTGAGTAGAGTATGTGATGTGCTAGTAACATACTTGCTTTCTTGTCTTGTTGGTTGGATTGAAGTATTTGTTTTCAGGAAAGGGACAAGGATCAAGTAAAGGTAAAGGAAAGGCAGAGGAGGAAAGATCGAAGAAGAGGCATGACAGGCCTTCGAATTTGGACAAAGTGACAAGGAAACTGAGGCTACAAGATCGTTTACCCGATAACTTCAAGATTCAAATGCAAGATTGGGATGAGATCAAAGAGAAGTGGGAAGAAGTTTCAGACAAGATAGCTCGCACTCGATACCAAGATGATGAAGCAATGAGGATAATGAGAATAGGGGATGATATATTTTGGATGTTTGATCAAGTAGGGATCCGAAGATTCATGGAGTTGAAGAGGCCGACGTACTTCCATGTTACAGCAGAAGTAGTTTGCTCATTTGAGATGGAGAAAGACCCGCTTGGGTACCCATGTCAGTGTACGTTTCAGCTTGGCGAAGTGAGTAGGAGATAGACATCTGAGGATTTCAATGAGCTGTTTGAGACGCCTTTAGAGATCCCTCGTTTAGAAAATGCTGCATTCAGTGCAAAACGGTTTTGGAGGGAGATCACCGGGGAGATTCGTGATTATAAGACCAGACAGGCTCGTGCTTCCGGAATAAAGAACCCAGTCTTGAGGTACATGGACCGTGTCCTGAGCAACACGTTATTCGCCCGCTCGGAGGGGAGTGTTGTGTCTAGAGGAGAGCTTTACGCCCTGTGGTGTATGCTAAACGGGGTGAAGTTCAATGTTAGAGCTTATTTTATTGCGCAGCTGAATCGATTCAAGACCATTGGATTTCAAAAGGTGAATATTAGAGGGTTATTGACGATCGTGGCTGAGCATTACAACTTGGATCTCACCGGCTTTACACCAGTAGAAGGAGAACCCAATTTGATGCTGAGCACGTGCGTGAAGGGAGGATTTTCCCATTTTAGAAATGGAGATTGGTTTTTCACGAGGGGTCTCAAGCCTTTCGAATTTATGTTCCCCTTCGACGTGAGCAACTTGACAACTATTCGGGAAGCAAGGAATAAGTTAATGAATTGTCCTGGACATACCACCTTATCCGTGGCAGTGAAGTCGGGTGGTGATTGGAGAGCGGTAGCGCAGATCGTTGATCAAGGAGAGTTCCGTCCACCTCAGCCACAGCAGCCTGAAGAGGAGGATCAGGTAGATGAGCAGCCGGAGATGGAGATTCCGGGAGAAGAGCAGCATGATGCGCCTCAGCATGCTCTGATACCGCAGCAGCGGCGAGCAGTTCCAGGTACCCGGGAGCAGCTTCGCTTGATTCATGAGCAGCTGATCGCGGTGGTAGCTGCACAGTAGGAGACGAACAAGCAGCTCGCGCTCGCTAACGCCAACTACGCCACGCTGAACGAAAGGTACTCTGCTTTGGATGAGCGTGTTGGTAGAGTGAGTAGTCGAGTGGATATGATGGATATGCACATTACCAGTCTGTGCCGAGCTGTGGAAAATGGGATGGATGAGGATGACGATGATGATGAGGATGATGATGCTCCTAGAGAGTAGTTTCAGGTTTTCTTTTGGCCTCTCCGATTCATCTTATCTCCCATTCTTCTTTTTATTTTTTACAGATTGGGGTGTGATTCATGTGTGAGTGGCATGTACTTGATATAGTTGATCTTGTATCATTGTTTTGTATATGGGTTATTAATTATGTGCATTCATGTGTTTACGTGTTTATTTTCATTGGAAAGAGCATGAATAATTTGTTAAGTATATGGAATTCATGAGGAATTGATTTTGATTATGTGCTACGAGGAGTATTAGGAATTGATTACCTATGTGAGGATTTGAGCCTTTATCACGATTAATCATGATAGTTTATTTTTGAGACAATCATTCGTATGAACGTATTCTAGAACTTGGCTTGGAGTCTTGTGTGAAACTTATAATTGATGAAATATTAGGATATAATCTTAGGCCATTTTTGATTAATTGAGTCACTTAGCCAAATTTTACCTTTCCTAGTGATTTTATAAATCTTTGGTAGCCCTGTTTGAGCCTTTTAAAAGCCTTTTCTTTGGCAAGCCAAATATAAGAGCCTTAATTACCTTTTTTGAGCTTTGAAAATACCCTATTCATTGGTAGAGAGAATAAGGTGAATAAGTGTGGAAGAAGAAAAGGAAGATGGAATGAGGTTTAGTAAGAAAAATGCATGGTTAAATCTAGTTAGGGGTAGTGCCTGAAATTGGTACCCCGAATTGCTTATACATGGGGCTTGAAGTTTTTAAGAAGCAGCCGAACGATGTTCGAGAAGGGTAGTGCCTACAACTGGTACCCGAGCGATCAAAAGAAGAATGATGTTGATGCAAGGAAGAGAAGGAATATTGAAAATTGCAAGTGCAAGAGAAGAATTGGAGGAGAATATGAAGCCGAATGAGAAATCAAGAACCTCCAAGGTAACTCTCTACTAGTGTCTTAAGTAACTATGACCAAATTTTCCTACCCTTTCCAAAGAGCCAACATTACAACCTAGAAACAAGTCCTTTGTGATCCTAGTATTAATCTAATGTAAGTTGATTTTTGAGACCTTTGTCAAGCTTATGGTCACGCGTGAATATGAATTGATATGAGTGTTTATACTAGCCTATAGTGCCTCACGCACGAGCGAAAGAGAGTAAAAACTTATCTTGTCAGCGAGATTACTTAGTACTCCGAATGGTGTGTGATTGGATTGATTTTACATGAGTGAAATATATGATGCAAGTAATTCATGTTTGATTCAATGAAGTGGCATGTGTAATATGTGTTGTACTAGATCTTGTTGAATTATACACGACTCCTGTGGTTTAAATTGGTTGCCTCGGGACGAGCAACATGCAAGTTTGGGGGTTTGATGAGTGTGTAAATTCACAAGTTTGGCGCTATGTTTTGTGCTAGTTTTGGAGAGTTTTGATGTGGAAATAGGTGGAAAACCTATATATATTGTGAATTAGTATGAAACAGGTGTTAGTGGAGCTATTTTAGTGTTTTCTTAGCAAAAACGGAGTGAAAGAGCCAAGAATCGAAGAGACGGAGTCAAAGCCACATGAACCGCCCATGAATTAGGTGGGTTCGACCTGGTTGGAGGAGGGTTCGACCTCTCCAGCAGGTCGATCCAACGTTGCTGAGCTTGTAGAAGAGGATTTGACCACGACTCGAGTGGTTCGACCTGTCCATCAGGTCGAACCATGGTCGAACCAGTTCGCAGGAAAGAGGATTCGACCACGACGTTTGAGTTCAACTTGCCAGTTGGTCGAATCGGGAGCGGGAGTTGTCCAGTGTTGAGGTTCGACCTGGGGTTCGACCAAGGCCTAAGTGGTTCGACCTGTCCAGAAGGTCGAACCTGTGCAGAATTCTTCCAGTAGCGGGGTTCGACCTGGGGTTCAACCTGTGGCTAGTTGTTCGACCTGTTTGACGTGGTCTAACCTATGCGCGAGAACTTACCTTATCCAGATTTTCGAGGCCAAAACGCGTGAGATCACTTAGAAAGCCCATTCCAAGCCCTAGAGACGTGATTACAAGTATAAAAGGAGGCTCATACAGAGAATGAAGAGAGCTTTTGATCATCAATCATAAGAGAGACAAGAGTAGAGGTGGTGATCCATCCGGAGGGCTGTGACAGAGGTTCGCTGAAGGTTCAAGTAAGAATGATCAATCTAACCATGATTGTTCCTAGATCAATCATGGGCTAGAACCACCTTGGTAGTTCTAGGGTTATGAAAGTTTCATGATGTAATTCGTATTTCGTGTGTAAAACTCCGTAAACCACTACCTGTGGTTTGTTTTATATAAGATTGAATATTTAATCCATACTCATAGTCATTTTGTGCATCAATGATCGTTGTGTAGAGTCTGAATACATAACATGGTTATTGGTTGAGTGCGTTCACTACTGAGCAGGGTTTATTGTTATAATTCTAAGTGAAGGGATTCCGAAGTCTTATTAGAACCATCTTATATGAATATTCATGAATTGAATTAAATTCGTGTTGATGAATAGGATGAAGAGTATAACTTTATAGTACCTAAAAAGGGAGATCAAATCAGGTTAGATTCTAGACGTAGAAGATAATTGATTATGATAGTACCTAGAAAGGGGGGTGAAGTTTATCTCTTGCTCCGATGTTATTCACACGTGTCAAGCATATTTACTTGTGTCTATAGAGTAAACTTACATGGTCTAGTGATGCGTCCACAAACCACAGGGCAGAGTTGGACACCATCACATGAAAGTACGAATTGCTAGTGAAACTGGATGACCCGACGAACTACCTATTATTCTTATTGATCACAACTCACTTTTCTCTACTCTTACTATTTCTTTTTGCTATTTCGATTAGAAATTATTATCCATTAAACCTTTACAATTACCAAACATAGTCTAAAATATACTAGAAGATAACAAAATTGATATTTAACCGTCCCTTGGGTTCGATATTGTAACTTGGTCATCTTCGCGACTACAATTGATATCCTTATACTTGAGGATTAATTTGTGTGTTGAGAAAACCCCTATCACCAGGTCAGGAAGTCATTGAAGTGAGCGTTTTTTATTTCCATTTTTATAGTCAAATTAGTTATTATACAAGAGTATATAGGTGGAGAACATGTTTTCAAAGTATATAACTGCTACGAAGCTTGCGCAATAGAGTCACTAAAAACACAGTGCAGAGTAGATTCTACTCCATGAGCCAGGTCAAGAACTCCTTGTAGTGAGCATTTTCTTTCAATTTTTATGGACATATTAGTTATTAGACATGAGAATCTTGTTGGAGAACATGTTTGCAGAATATAAAAATCCTAGGAAGCTTGCACCATAGAGTCACTAAAAAGTCAAAGTGCAGAGCTAATTCTACTCCGTGAGCCAGGTCTAGAACTACTTGTAGTGAGTATTTTCTTGCCATTTTTAAGGTCAAATTAGTTATTAGACATGAGAATATAGTTGGAAAATATGTTTTTATGTTATAAAAATTATAGGAAGATTTCGCCATAGTGTCACTAAAAAGTCAAAGTGCGGAGCTTATTCTACTCTGTGAGACAGGTCAGGAAGTCATTGAAGTGAGCATTTTTTCTTTCCATTTTTATAGTCAAATTAGTTATTATAAAAGAGTATATAGGTGGAGAACATGTTTTTAGAGTATATAACTGCTACGAAGCTTGCGCCATAGAGTCACTAAAAAACACAGTGCAGAATTGATTCTACTCCGTGAGCCAGGTCAAGAACTCCTTGTAGTGAGCATTTTCTTTAAATTTTTATGGTCATAATAGTTATTAGACATGAGAATCTTATTGGAGAATATGTTTGCAGAGTATAAAAATCCTAGGAAGCTTGCACCATAGAGTCACTAAAAAGTCAAAGTGCAGACCTGATTCTACTCCGTGAGCCAGGTCTATAACTACTTGAAGTGAGTATTTTCTTGCCATTTTTATGGTCAAATTAGTTATTAGACATGATAATATAGTTGGAAAATATGTTTTTAGATTATAAAAATGCTAGGAAGCTTCCGCTATAGTGTCACTAAAAAGTCAAAGTGTGGAGCTTATTCTACTCTATGAGCCAGGTCATGAAGTCATTGAAGTGAGCATTTTTTCTTTCCATTTTTATAGTAAAATTAGTTATTATACAAGTTTATATAGGAGGAGAACATGTTTTTAGAGTATATAACTACTACGAAGCTTGCGCCATAGTCTCTAAAAACACACAGTGCAGAGTTGATTCTACTCCGTGAGCCAGGTCAAGAACTCCTTGTAGTGAGCATTTTCTTTCAATTTTTATGGATTTATTAGTTATTAGACATGAGAATCTTGTTGGAGAACATGTTTGCAGAGTATAAATATCCTAGGAAGCTTGCACCATAGAGTCACTAAAAAGTCAATGTGCAGAGCTGATTCTACTCCGTGACCCAGGTCTAGAACTACTTGAAGTGAGTATTTTCTTGCCATTTTTATGGTCCAATTTGTTATTAGACATGAGAATATAGTTGGAAAATATGTTTTTAGGTTATAAAAATTATAGGAAGCTTTTGCCACAGTGTCACTAAAAAGTAAAAGTGCGGAGCTTATTCTACTCTGTGAGCCAGGTCATGAAGTCATTGAAGTGAGCATTTTTTCTTTCCATTTTTATAGTCAAATTAGTTATTATACAAGAGTATATAGTTGGAGAACATGTTTTCAAAGTATATAACTGCTACGAAGCTTGCGCCATAGAGTCACTAAAAACACAGTGCAGAGTTAATTCTACTCCGTGAGATAGATCAAGAACTCCTTGTAGCGAGCATTTTCTTTCCATTTTATGGTCATATTAGTTATTAGACATGAGAATCTTATTGGAGAACATGTTTGCAGAGTATAAAAATCCTAGGAAGCTTGCACCATAGAGTCACTAAAAAGTCAAAGTGCAGAGCTGATTCTACTCCGTTAGCCAGGTCTAGAACTACTTGAAGTGAGTATTTTCTTGTCATTTTTATGGTCAAATTAGTTTTTAGATATGAGAATATAGTTGGAAAATATATTTTTGGATTATAAAAATGCTAGGAAGCTTGCGCCGTAGTGTCACTAAAAAGTCAAAGTGCGGAGCTTATTCTACTCTATGAGCCAGGTCAAGAAGTCATTGAAGTGAGCATTTTTTTTCCATTTTTATAGTCAAATTAGTTATTATACAAGAGTATATAGGTTGAGAACATGTTTTTAGAGTATATAACTGCTACGAAGCTTGCGCCATAGAGTCTCTAAAAATGCACAGTGAAGAGTTGATTCCACTCCGTGACCCAGGTCAAGAACTCCTTGTAGTGAGCATTTTCTTTCCATTTTTATGGTCATATTAGTTATTAGACATGAGAAAATTGTTGGAGAACATGTTTGCAGAGTATAAAAATCCTAGGAAGCATGCACCATAGAGTCACTAAAAAGTCAAAGTGCAGAGCTGATTCTACTCCATGAGCCAGGTCTAGAACTACTTGAAGTGAGTATATTCTTGCCATTTTTATGGTCAAATTAGTTATTAGACATGAGAATATAGTTGGAAAATATGTTTTTAGGTTATAAAAATTATAGGAAGCTTTCGCCACAGTGTCACTAAAATGTCAAAGTGCGGAGCTTATTCTACTCTGTGAGCCAGGTCATGAAGTCATTGAAGTGAGCATTTTTTCTTTCCATTTTTATAGTCAAATTAGTTATTATACAAGAGTATATAGGTGGAGAACAGGTTCTTAGAGTATATAACTGCTACGAAGCTTGCGCCATAGAGTCTCTAAAAATGCATAGTGAAGAGTTGATTCTACTCCGTGAGCCAGGTCAAGAACTCCTTGTAGTGAGCATTTTCATTCCATTTTTATGGTCATATTAGTTATTAGACATAAGAAACTTGTTGGAGAACATGTTTGCAGAGTATAAAAATCCTAGGAAGCATGCACCATAGAGTCACTAAAAAGTCAAAGTGAAGAGCTGATTCTACTCCATGAGCCAGGTCTAGAACTACTTTAAGTGAGTATTTTCTTGCTATTTTTATGGTCAAATTAGTTATTAGACATGAGAATATAGTTGGAAAATATGTTTTTAGATTATAAAAATGATAGGAAGCTTGCGCCATAGTGTCACTAAAAAGTCAAAGTGCGGAGCTTATTCTACTCTGTGAGCCAGGTCAGGAAGTCATTGAAGTGAGCATTTTTTCTTTCCATTTTTATAGTGAAATTAGTTATTATACAGGAGTATATAGGAGGAGAACATGTTTTTAGAGTATATAACTACTACGAAGCTTGCGCCATAGTCTCTAAAAACACACAGTGCAGAGTTGATTCTACTCCGTGAGCCAGGTCAAGAACTCCTTGTAGTGAGCATTTTCTTTCAATTTTTATGGATTTATTAGTTATTAGACATGAGAATCTTGTTGGAGAACATGTTTGCAGAGTATAAATATCCTAGGAAGCTTGCACCATAGAGTCACTAAAAAGTCAATGTGCAGAGCTGATTCTACTCCGTGAGCCATGTCTAGAACTACTTGAAGTGAGTATTTTCTTGCCATTTTTATGGTCCAATTAGTTATTAGACATGAGAATATAGTTGGAAAATATGTTTTTAGGTTATAAAAATTATAGGAAGCTTTTGCCACAGTGTCACTAAAAAGTAAAAGTGCGGAGCTTATTCTACTCTGTGAGCCAGGTCATGAAGTCATTGAAGTGAGCATTTTTTCTTTCCATTTTTATAGTCAAATTAGTTATTATACAAGAGTATATAGTTGGAGAACATGTTTTCAAAGTATATAACTGCTACGAAGCTTGCGCCATAGAGTCACTAAAAACACAGTGCAGAGTTAATTCTACTCCGTGAGATAGATCAAGAACTCCTTGTAGCGAGCATTTTCTTTCCATTTTTATGGTCATATTAGTTATTAGACATGAGAATCTTATTGGAGAACATGTATGCAGAGTATAAAAATCCTAGGAAGCTTGCACCATAGAGTCACTAAAAAGTCAAAGTGCAGAGTTGATTCTACTCCATTAGCCAGGTCTAGAACTACTTGAAGTGAGTATTTTCTTGCCATTTTTATGGTCAAATTAGTTTTTTGATATGAGATATAGTTGGAAAATATATTTTTGGATTATAAAAATGCTAGGAAGCTTGCGCCGTAGTGTCACTAAAAAGTCAAAGTGCGGAGCTTATTCTACTCTATGAGCCAGGTCAAGAAGTCATTGAAGTGAGCATTTTTTTTCCATTTTTATAGTCAAATTAGTTATTATACAAGAGTATATAGGTTGAGAACATGTTTTTAGAGTATATAACTGCTACGAAGCTTGCGCCATAGAGTCTCTAAAAATGCACAGTGAAGAGTTGATTCCACTCCGTGACCCAGGTCAAGAACTCCTTGTAGTGAGCATTTTCTTTCCATTTTTATGGTCATATTCGTTATTAGACATGAGAAAATTGTTGGAGAACATGTTTGCAGAGTATAAAAATCCTAGGAAGCATGCACCATAGAGTCACTAAAAAGTCAAAGTGCAGAGCTGATTCTACTCCATGAGCCAGGTCTAGAACTACTTGAAGTGAGTATATTCTTGCCATTTTTATGGTCAAATTAGTTATTAGAGATGAGAATATAGTTGGAAAATATGTTTTTAGGTTATAAAAATTATAGGAAGCTTTCGCCACAGTGTCACTAAAATGTCAAAGTGCGGAGCTTATTCTACTCTGTGAGCCAGGTCATGAAGTCATTGAAGTGAGCATTTTTTCTTTCCATTTTTATAGTCAAATTAGTTATTATACAAGAGTATATAGGTGGAGAACAGGTTCTTAGAGTATATAACTGCTACGAAGCTTGCGCCATAGAGTCTCTAAAAATGCATAGTGAAGAGTTGATTCTACTCCGTGAGCCAGGTCAAGAACTCCTTGTAGTGAGCATTTTCATTCCATTTTTATGGTCATATTAGTTATTAGACATAAGAAACTTGTTGGAGAACATGTTTGCAGAGTATAAAAATCCTAGGAAGCTTGTACCATAGAGTCACTAAAAAGTCAAAGTGCAGAGCTGATTCTACTCCATGAGCCAGGTCTAGAACTACTTGAAGTGAGTATTTTCTTGCTATTTTTATGGTCAAATTAGTTATTAAACATGAGAATATAGTTGGAAAATATGTTTTTAGATTATAAAAATGCTAGGAAGCTTGCGCCATAGTGTCACTAAAAAGTCAAAGCGCGGAGCATATTCTACTCTGTGAGCCAGGTCAGGAAGTCATTGAAGTGAGCATTTTTTCTTTCCATTTTTATAGTCAAATTAGTTATTATACAAGAGTATATAGGTGGTGAACATGTTTTTAGAGTATATAACTGCTACGAAGCTTGCGCCATAGAGTCTCTAAAAAAGCACAGTGCAGAGTTGATTCTACTCCGTGAGCCAGGTCAAGAACTCCTTGTAGTGAGCATTTTCTTTCAATTTTTATGGTCATATTAGTTATTAGACATGAGAATCTTGTTGGAGAACATGTTTACAGAGTATAAAAAATCCTAGGAAGCTTGCACCATAGAGTCACTAAAGAGTCTAAGTGCAGAGCTGTTTCTACTCCGTGAGCCAGGTCTAGAACTACTTGAAGTGAGTATTTTCTTGCCATTTTTATGGTAAAATTAGTTATTAGACATGAGAATATAGTTGGAAAATATGTTTTTAGATTATAAAAATGCTAGGAAGCTTGCGCCATAGTGTCAATAAAAAGTCAAAGTGCAGAGCTTATTCTACTCTGTGAGCCAGGTCAGGAAGTCATTGAAGTGAGCATTTTTTCTTTCCATTTTTATAGTCAAATTAGTTATTATACACGACTATATAGGTGGAGAACATGTTTTTAGAGTATATAACTGCTACGAAGCTTGCGCCATAGAGTCTCTAAAAACACACAGTGCAGAGTTGATTCTACTTCGTGAGCCAGGTCATGAACTCCTTGTAGTGAGCATTTTCTTTCCATTTTTATGGTCATAGTAGTTATTAGACATGAGAATCTTATTGGAGAACATGTTTGCAGAGTATAAAAATCCTAGGAAGCTTGCACCATAGAGTCACTAAAAAGTCAAAGTGCAGAGCTGATTCTACTCCATTAGCCAGGTCTAGAACTACTTGAAGTGAGTATTTTCTTGCTATTTTTATGGTCAAATTAGTTTTTAGATATGAGAATATAGTTGGAAAATATATTTTTGGATTATAAAAATGCTAGGAAGCTTGCGCCGTAGTGTCACTAAAAAGTCAAAGTGCGGAGCTTATTCTACTCTATGAGCCAGGTCAGGAAGTCATTGAAGTGAGCATTTTTTTTTCCATTTTTATAGTCAAATTAGTTATTATACAAGAGTATATAGGTGGAGAACATGTTTTTGAAGTATATAACTACTACGAAGCTTGCGCCATAGAGTCTCTAAAAATGCACAGTGAAGAGTTGATTCTACTCCGTGAGCCAGGTCAAGAACTCCTTGTAGTGAGCATTTTCTCTCAATTTTTATGGACATATTAGTTATTAGACATGAGAATCTTATTGGATAACATGTTTGCAGAGTATAAAAATCCTAGGAAGCTTGCACCATAGAGTCACGTAAAAAGTCAAAGTGCAGAGCTGATTCTACTCCATGAGCCAGGTCTAGAACTACTTGAAGTGAGTATTTTCTTGCCATTTTTATGGTCAAATTAGTTATTAAACATGAGAATATAGTTGGAAAATATGTTTTTAGATTATAAAAATGCTAGGAAGCTTGCGCCATAGTGTCACTAAAAAGTCAAAGTGCGGAGCATATTCTACTCTGTGAGCCAGGTCAGGAAGTCATTGAAGTGAGCATTTTTTCTTTCCATTTTTATAGTCAAATTAGTTATTATACAAGATTATATAGGTGGTGAACATGTTTTTAGAGTATATAACTGCTACGAAGCTTGCGCCATAGAGTCTCTAAAAACACAGTGCAGAGTTGATTCTACTCCGTGAGCTAGGTCAAGAACTCCTTGTAGTGAGCATTTTCTTTCCATTTTTATGGTCATATTAGTTATTAGACATGAGAATCTTGTTGGAGAACATGTTTACAGAGTATAAAAATCCTAGGAAGCTTGCACCATAGAGTCACTAAAAAGTCTAAGTGCAGAGCTGATTCTACTCCGTGAGCCAGGTCTAGAACTACTTGAAGTGAGTATTTTCTTGCCATTTTTATGGTCAAATTAGTTATTAGACATGAGAATATAGTTGGAAAATATATTTTTGGATTATAAAAATGCTAGGAAGCTTGCGCCATTGTGTCACTAAAAAGTCAAAGTGCGGAGCTTATTCTACTCTGTGAGCCAGGTCAGGAAGTCATTGAAGTGAGCATTTTTTCTTTCCATTTTTATAGTCAAATTAGTTATTATACAAGAGTATATAGGTGGTGAACATGTTTTTAGAGTATATAACTGCTACGAAGCTTGCGCCATAGAGTCTCTAAAAAAGCACAGTGCAGAGTTGATTCTACTCCGTGAGTCAGGTCAAGAACTCCTTGTAGTGAGCTTTTTCTTTCCATTTTTATGGTCATATTAGTTATTAGACATGAGAAACTTGTTGGAGAACATGTTTACAGAGTATAAAAATCCTAGGAGGCTTGCACCATAGAGTCACTAAAAAGTCAAAGTGCAGAGCTGATTCTACTCCGTGAGCCAGGTCTAGAACTACTTTAAGTAGCTATTTTCTTGCTATTTTTATGGTCAAATTAGTTATTAGACATGAGAATATAGTTGGAAAATATGTTTTTAGATTATAAAAATGCTAGGAAGCTTGCGCCATAGTGTCACTAAAAAGTCAAAGTGCGGAGCTTATTCTACTCTGTGAGCCAGGTCAGGAAGTCATTGAAGTGAGCATTTTTTCTTTCCATTTTTATAGTCAAATTAGTTATTATACAAGAGTATATAGGTGGTGAACATGTTTTTAGAGTATATAACTGCTACGAAGGCTTGCGCCATAGAGTCTCTAAAAAAGCACAGTGCAAGAGTTGATTCTACTCCGTGAGCCAGGTCAATAACTCCATGTAGTGAGCATTTTCTTTCCATTTTTATGGTCATATTAGTTATTAGACATGAGAATCTTATTGGATAACATGTTTGCAGAGTCTAAAAATCCTAGGAAGCTTGTACCATAGAGTCAGTAAAAAGTCAAAGTGCAGAGCTGATTCTACTCCGTGAGCCAGGTCTAGAACTACTTTAAGTAAGCATTTTCTTGCCATTTTTATGGTCAAATTAGTTATTAGACATGAGAATATAGTTGGAAAATATGTTTTTAGATTATAAAAATGCTAGGAATTTTGCGCCATAGTGTCACTAAAAAGTCAAAGTGCGGAGCATATTCTACTCTGTGAGCCAGGTCAGGAAGTCATTGAAGTGAGCATTTTTTCTTTCCATTTTTATAGTCAAATTAGTTATTATACAAGAGTATATAGGTGGTGAACATGTTTTTAGAGTATATAATTGCTACAAAGCTTGCGCCATAGAGTCTCTAAAAAACACAGTGCAGAGTTGATTCTACTCCGTGAGCCAGGTCAAGAACTCCTTGAAGTGAGCATTTTCTTTCCATTTTTATGGTCATATTAGTTATTAGACACGAGAATCTTGTTGGAGAACATGTTTACAGAGTATAAAAATCCTAGGAAGCTTGCACCATAGAGTTAGAAAGAAAAGTCAAAGTGCAGAGATGATTCTACTCCGTGAGACAGGTCTAGAACTACTTTAAGTAAGCGTTTTCTTGCCATTTTTACTCCGTGAGCTTGCGCCATAGAGTATATACCAGCTATGAAGCTTGCGCCATAGAGTCACTAAAAACACAGTGCAGAGTTGATTCTACTCCGTGAGCCAGGTCAATAACTCCTTGTAGTGAGCATTTTCTTTCCATTTTTAAGGTCATAGTAGTTATTAGACATGAGAATCTTATTGGATAACATGTTTGCAGAGTATAAAAATCCTAGGAAGCTTGCACCATAGAGTCAGTAAAAAGTCAAAGTGCAGAGATGATTCTACTCCGTGAGCCAGGTCTAGAACTACTTTAAGTAAGCATTTTCTTGCCATTTTTATGGTCAAATTATTTATTAGACATGAGAATATAGTTGGAAAATATGTTTTTAGATTATAAAAATGCTAGGAAGTTTGCGCCATAGTGTCACTAAAAAGTCAAAGTGCGGAGCATATTCTACTCTGTGAGCCAGGTCAGGAAGTCATTGAAGTGAGCGTTTTTATTTCCATTTTTGTAGTCAAATTAGTTATTATACTAGATTATATTGGTGGAGAACATGTTTTCGAAGTATATAACTGCTACGAAGCTTGCGCCATAGAGTCACTAAAAATACAGTGCAGAGTTGATTCTACTCCGTGAGCCAGGTCAAGAACTCCTTGCAGTGAGCATTTGTCACGCCCCAACCCGCAGGCGGAACGCGACAACCGCCACGTTAACCATAAATTTCGCGAAATGGGTGCACTCCATTCCCCAAAGTTTATGGAAAACGTAAGGCTTGCTATCAAGTACCTGTAGAATTGAACAACTGATAACAACGGGTACAACCCGAGGACATCATTTCATAAAGTATCAACAAGGATTTACAAAGGTACAAAATACCACGATGTAACTTAGTTTGAAGAAAATATACATGAGCGATATAACATCGCGAAAGTACAAAAAGAACATCAAGGGGGGTCACAAAATATAAACTATACAATCTCGCCAATGGATCCGTCAATTTACAAAAAAGAAAAAGTACCCAAAACACCGATCGAATGACGAGCAAACGACAGGCAAACCTCCAACCAAAATGATATCAACAGCCTGAAAAGGAAGGAAATGATGGGGGTGAGCAAAACCACTAGCTCAGTGAGGTGATAAGCCGGTCACCCCAACCCTTATACGAAGCATGTACTCCCGTTCGCAGTTCACAACATAAAATCCAATATTTTGTTCCACATCAATTATTATGTTTACATAATGTACAACTTAACGAAAATACAACCTATGAATGCATTTACAAATACACAATTAGTTCAAACAAGATGTTATCACATAAAAGACGCGTGGGTAGCCAATATCCTCCTCGAACTGATCTCTCCGTCGAGAGTCAGTCCGAGCCCGTCACCGTTACTCTAGACAAAATGCATGTTAATGTTCTTCCTCAATGCACACCAAGTGCTAAAATTCACAATAAAATATCGATGTAATCCCTGAAATGATCAAACATATAAACATATATGACATGCATGTCCCACACTGGTGACGTTGACTGAGCCTATAATAGACTGATTTATCTAATGATCACCTTCCAAAGTATCAATATTTAGCAAATGGACAGGTGCCCCATTAGATCTAACTCACCCGGGTTTGCCAAGCCACGAGCGACTTGTTTGTCACTCTAACTCACCCGAACCGCGACAATTCGGGCTACTCAATCAATGTCGCTCCAACTCACCCGAACCGTGACCAATTCGAGCAACTTAACCTTGGTACCAGGTATACATATGCATCATGAGATAAATAACAACTCAAGTCATAGTCTTAATTGGCACACAAGTCACAAGAATAACCAGAAATCAATCTGCAAATAATTCGCAATAAATGCTATCAGATATCGAGCCGGCAAGACTCTTCAACATAAGTTAAAATCAACAATACCCATATGAAATAATATAAGATAGTCAATGGACCATCTTAGGCCAATCAGGCTCTAACTAGAACAATCGAGCCAATCAGACTCTTTACCACATAACATATTACCAAAATTTTCTTATCAATTAACTAAAAATAAAATGAATGCAAATTTAACGAGGGTCCACACTTCCCACAAGAGAAGGCGTTCCCGAATTATCAACTCACAAAGAAGTGATTAACTCTCTCCGGAATCTGAAGTCGGTCCTTTGCCCTTCGTCGATGGTTCTTTACCTAGAAAGGAGATGAGCAATTAAAGACAAATCAAATATAACTAACTATTAGCAGTAACATTGTCTTTCATTATCAAAATAAATCTTAATCGAGCTCGAGCGAGTCGATATTAAATAAGAACTGCCCATATCTCCTCAACCTCATCTCCCAATCTCACATAACCCGTTTCAGATCATTTCTTAAACAAAACGATAGGAAGTAAATTTGAATTCGACATAACTATTCTGAAATTTTCCAGCTAGCGGCAGTTTACAAGAAAAATCATAACTAATTGTAGAAAAATCGAATCATGGTGTTTCAAGTGGCTACAGAAAGCTAACACGTTCAGCTACATACAGAAATTGAGTTTGTAAACTTCTGAGGTCATTAGCTATGTCAGAATCAGTTCGAACAGCAGCTGCGAATTGCCTAGCAGCAGTTTACGAGAAAAATCATAACTAATTGTAGAAAAATCGGATGGAGGCGTTTCAGGTGGCTACGGAAAGCTAACGAGTTCAGCTACGTACAGAAATTGAGTTTACAAATTTCTGAGGACAATATCTAGGTCAAAAGTAGTTCGAACAGTAGCTTCGAATTATGTCAATACTTGAAAAAATCCAACAAAATTACAAAATTATGGAGGAAGGAAGCTTAATTTACACATTACTTACCTCAAAACAACTTAGAAACCACCTAGGATGAGGGTTGTAAGGGAGAATTTGATCAACAAGGGTTTCTCCTCTTCACTCTTTTCTTTCCCCTCTTTTGATTTCTTCTCCCGTACTCTTCTTTCTTATTTATTTATTTTTTTTATATGTGTTGAGGCTATTAGGATGGGCTGGGCTTATTTTCATGTTATGCCATTTAAGTGGGCTGGACTTGGGCCAAATAAATAAATAAATAGGTTTTGGGCTCTAAAAACAAATCTAGGGCAACTTGGGCCAAAAATAAATAAATAGGTTTTGGGCTCTAAAAACAAATCTAGGGCAACTTGGGCCAAAAATAAATAAATAGGTTTTGGGCTTTCTAAAAAAAAAAATCTAGTTGGGCTAAGATATTATAAAGTATCCCCTCCTCTAAAAAGTTTCGTCCTCAAAACGTAAACGTACCTAGAGATGAAAAGAGATATGGATGGTGTTGACGCATGACTGACTCTGGTTCCCACGTTTCTTCTTCAATTCGATCACTTTTCCATAGAACTCTCACCATAGGAATGGATTTATTACGAAGCATTTTCTCTCGGCGATCTACAATTTGAACAGGTTGTACTTCGTACGATAGATTCTCCTTTAATACAACTGGGGGATATTCGAGCACGTGCGAAGGATCTGGTTCATATTTTCTAAGCATAGAGACATGGAAGACATCGTGAATCTTTGACAATTCAGATGGTAGCTCAAGTCGATACGCGACACGACCAATCCTTTGCACGATCGTAAACGGTCCAATATACCTTGGACTTAACTTTCCTCGACGGCGGAATCGCAACACGCCCTTCCACGGAGAAACTTTTAGAAAAACTTTGTCTCCTTCATTAAACTCCAAATCGCGCCTCCTATTATCTGCATAGCTTTTCTGTCGATCTTGCGCTGCCTTAAGTCTGTCTCGAATAAGTTGTATTTTTTCCTTCGCATCTTCGATAAGCTCTACTTGTTCGATTTTTCTCTCGCCAACCTCATCCCAAAAGAGCGGTGTTCGACACTTTCGCCCATACAGAGCTTCGTACGGGGGCATTCCAATGCTTGAATGATAACTGTTGTTATAAGCGAACTCCACCAAAGTCACATACTTATCCCAGCTACCTCCCAAATTCAACACCACTGCACGCAGCATGTCTTCTAGTGTCTGTATAGTTCTCTCTGACTGTCCATCAGTCTGTGGATGAAACGAGGTACTGAATAGTAATTTTGTACCTAGCGCTTTCTGCAGACTAGGCCAAAAACGGGAAGTGAATCTTGGATCACGATCAGATATGATTGACACTGGTACTCCGTGCAATCTCACGATCTCATCGACATATAACTTGGCAAGTTTCTCTAAAGATTCGTTGGTATGCACTGGAAGGAAATGTGCCGATTTCGTCAGACGATCGACAATGACCCAGATTGAGTCATGACCCTTTTGGGTTCGAGGTAAACTGGAAACAAAATCCATCGTGATGTTCTCCCATTTCCACTCAGGAATAGGTAGTGGTTGAAGCATGCCGGCTGGTTTTTGGTGTTCCGCTTTAATCTGTTGGCATGATAAGCACTTTGATACAAATTCAGCAATGTCCCGTTTCATACCTGGCCACCAATAATGCTCTCGAAGTGTTCTGTACATTTTGGTACTACCAGGATGCATAGCATAGGCTGAAGAATGGGCTTCCTCAAGAATAGCTGTACGAACATCAAGTTCTGATGGAACACAAACACGATTTTTAAAAGTAAGGAGTCCGTCATCCCGAATTTGAAATTCTGGTTCTTTTCCTTGATTTAGCTTCACCATCTTTTGTTGTAAATGAACATCGTGTGATTGTCTTTCTCGAATTTGCTCGAACAAGATAGGTCTAACCTCAAATTTGGCAATTAAGGCGTAATCATTAGACTTTTCACAATCGAGCGAAATGTGTAAAGATTTAAATTGCTCCAACATAGGAAGATAAAAAGATTGAATCGAAGCAAGTGAGGTAGAAGACTTTCTACTCAGAGCATCTGCAACAACGTTCGCCTTGCCAGGATGATAATCAATGACTAAGTCATAGTCACTAATCAACTCCATCCATCGCCTTTGCCTGAGGTTGAGCTCCTTTTGTGTGGTGATATACTTTAAGCTCTTGTGATCAGTGAAAACCCGACAAGTTGCACCATACAGATAGTGTCTCCAGATCTTCAATGCAAAGACGATTGCAGCCAACTCTAAATCGTGTGTGGGATAATTTTCTTCGTTCTTCTTCAATTGCCTTGAAGCGTAGGCAATAACCTTTCCTTCTTGCATGAGAACGCATCCTAATCCTTGTCTTGAGGCGTCGCTATAAATGGTAAATTCTCCAATCGCTGGGTCTGGCAAAGCAAGAATAGGAGCTGAAACGAGTCGTCTTTTCAATTCTTGAAATGCTTCCTCGCATTCTTCACTCCATTCAAATTTTACCCCTTTCCGAGTCAATTTAGTCAAAGATGAAGCCAACAACGAAAAGTCTTTGACAAACCGTCGATAATATCCAGCTAATCCCAGAAAACTACGAATCTCTGTCACGTTCTTTGGATGGTCCCAATCTAGTATAGCTTGAATCTTCACTGGATCGACGTAGATTCCTTCTTTAGAAATGTGATGACCCAAAAAGCTTACCTCACGAAGCCAAAATTCACACTTCGAAAATTTAGCATAAAGCTGATTTTCTCTAAGAATGTTCAGAGCAATTCTTAGATGATGAGAATGCTCGTCGTCTGATTTAGAATAAATAAGAATGTCATCAATGAAGATGATGACAAACTTATCTAAGTACGGCCGAAAGACCTGATTCATAAGATCCATAAAAGCTGCAGGAGCATTTGTGAGTCCAAAAGGCATAACACAGAATTCAAAATGATCATATCTGGTACGAAAAGCAGACTTAGGGATATCAGATTCCCTAATCCTGAGTTGGTGATAACCAGATCGCAAATCAATTTTTGAGAACACAGTTGCTCCTTGCAATTGATCAAACAGATCATCGATTCTCGGAAGAGGATATTTGTTCTTGATTGTCACCTTATTCAATTGACGGTAGTCGACACATAAGCGAAGTGATCCATCTTTCTTCTTGACAAAAAGAACTAGAGCACCCCAAGGAGATGTGCTAGGTCGTATGAATCCCTTCTCCAATAATTCTCCAAGTTGTTTCTGGAGTTCTTTAAGCTCAGCTGGCGACATTCGATATGGAGTAATCGATATAGGTGTGATTCCAGGAAGTACATCAATGGAAAAATCAATCTCTCGATTCGGAGGCTATCCTGGTAAGTCTTCGGGAAAGACATCAGGAGATTCATTCACGATCAGGATGTCATCAAGTTTAGTCTCATAAAGAGAAGTATCGACAACAAATGCCAAGAATGCCTCACAACCCTTACGTATTAATTTATGCACAGTCAACATTGAAATAAAAGAGGGGGATCTCGTTTGAAGTTCACCTTCAAAAACAAGTTCTGAGAATCCTGGTCTACGAAAAATAACAAGTTTCTCGTGGCAGTCGAGAATTGCATGATGAGAAGAAAGCCAATCCATGCCAAGAATAACATCTAGATCAATCAAAGGCAATGGTATCAATTTAGCCTCTAGAATGACATCTTTGATCTTCAATGGACAACCAAGGAACACCGAATCACGAATTAGACGCTCTCTAAGAGGGGTATGAACTATGATTCCAGGTGACAAATGAGAGATAGGATAATCTAAGATCGCAGCAAGATCATCCCGGATATAAGACCTATCAGAACCTGGGTCAAATAAAGTGTAGACCTGATGGTCTCCCACAAACACATGGCCTAAATAAGCAATATTAGGTGAGATTGTGATTTAAAAATTCGGAAAGATAAAATTTCTTACGAATGTTTTATTTGTAATCAAGTGGCATAACAAGGCGGAGTTAGATCTAGCATGTGAAAATATTCGGATTATAAATTACCTGTCACAACCTTCGGATCTGAGCGAGCCTCTTCCTGGGAAATATGAAATACTCTAGTTTGATTCCTTCCTTGCATAGGTGATCGAGTACTAGGGCCGCTTGAGGCTTCAGGCACTCTGGTAGCTGCAGATCGAGTATCTCTGGGTGTAGAATATGTTAGTCTACCACGAGGCTGACCAGAACTCTGACTACTCGCTCCCATAAGTTGAGGACAAGAACTTCGCATATGGCCCGGCTGTCGACACTGAAAACATACTTGAGGAGCCTTACAAGGGCCGTCATGATACTTTAAGCAATTCTGGCACTTGCGATTTTCACCAACCGATCCCGAGACATTGCTCCCGCCTCTACTAAACTGCTCCTGAGGTTGAGGAAAACTAATAGACACTGAACTTGGTGCACCACGCGAAGATCCCACACCCCTATACACCTTCGATGCATTTCCTGGAAATGCGCTCCCTTGCCTTTTCTTTTGAGATCGTTCTGCAAGCTTATGTCTCGCCTGAACTAAACTTTCTACCCTCAGGGCTTCTTCTACGAGCTCGTCAAGACACTAATACTTGTCTCCGGACTTGATGCGATCTCGAATATTTAGATTAAGACCATCTTCAAATCTCTTGCATAAGTCTCTCATCGTATATGACTCAGGAGCGAATTCTCGCAATTCTAGAAATTTGCTTTCGTACTCCACGACTGACATAATGCCTTGAAAGAGGTTGAAGAACTCTTTTCTCTCCTGATCCTTGATGTACTGAGAGAAGTATCGATCTTTGAATCGTTCCACAAAGATAGCCCACGTAATAGTAACCGAAGATGTCTCTTTTAGATTCTGCCACCATCGTCGTGCGTCTGGGCCTAACAGCTTGGTCGCAATGACCACACGATAACATTCTTCAATCATCAAGGTGTCAAAGGTCTCTGTAATCTCCTTTAACCACGCCCCCGCTTTAGAAGCATCTCTTGTACCGTCAAATTTCGAAGTCCCCATGTTTTCAACTGCTTTCACTAAATCAGGTATGAAAAGTGCACCTCGAGAAGTAGGACCTACTAAAGCCATTTCTGGAGTAGAAACTGGTACATGAGATGTGGGTCGAATTGGTTCATTAGCACGAAGAACATCCTCAGTGACAGTTGTAGTGGTAGGAGTCGTCGTAGGTGGTGGAACACCATGTACTCGGATGTGATCATAATACAACTGGTACTGCTCTGGGGTCATCATGTGCTCAACACGCAACTGGGCCCGTGGTTGCTCTACCTGGGTAACCGGCACCCTATGATCAGAATTGATAGGGTCCGTAAATGTCGGATGAACGGCATGATCAGAAGAAACATGTCCTCGAGGTCCACGAGGAACAGAAGAGAGTAGAGGACTCGGAGGATCACGAGGAACGTGTCCTCGACCTCGACCTCGGCGACGAACTGGAGGTGCCATAATGACTGAAAGAAAGAAGGGAAAGAAAATGCAAGGTCAACATTAAGGTAATACGATACCTTAGGATGACATAGAAATAAAATTGGATCCATTAGCTCGACTAAAAAAGAATGAGAATCATATAACCAGGCTCTGATACCAAGAAAGTTGTCACGCCCCAACCCGCAGGCGGAACGCGACAACCGCCACGTTAACCATAAATTTCGCGAAATGGGTGCACTCCACTCCCCAAAGTTTATGGAAAACGTAAGGCTTGCTATCAAGTACCTGTAGAATTGAACAACTGATAACAACGGGTACAACCCGAGGACATCATTTCATAAAGTATCAACAAGGATTTACAAAGGTACAAAATACCACGATGTAACTTAGTTTGAAGAAAATATACATGAGCGATATAACATCGCGAAAGTACAAAAAGAACATCAAGGGGGGTCACAAAATATAAACTATACAATCTCGCCAATGGATCCGTCAATTTACAAAAAAGAAAAAGTACCCAAAACACCGATCGAATGACGAGCAAACGACAGGCAAACCTCCAACCAAAATGATATCAACAGCCTGAAAAGGAAGGAAATGATGGGGGTGAGCAAAACCACTAGCTCAGTGAGGTGATAAGCCGGTCACCCCAACCCTTATACGAAGCATGTACTCCCGTTCGCAGTTCACAACATAAAATCCAATATTTTGTTCCACATCAATTATTATGTTTACATAATGTACAACTTAACGAAAATACAACCTATGAATGCATTTACAAATACACAATTAGTTCAAACAAGATGTTATCACATAAAAGACGCGTGGGTAGCCAATATCCTCCTCGAACTGATCTCTCCGTCGAGAGTCAGTCCGAGCCCGTCACCATTACTCTAGACAAAATGCATGTTAATGTTCTTCCTCAATGCACACCAAGTGCTAAAATTCACAATAAAATATCGATGTAATCCCTGAAATGATCAAACATATAAACATATATGACATGCATGTCCCACACTGGTGACGTTGACTGAGCCTATAATAGACTGATTTATCTAATGATCACCTTCCAAAGTATCAATATTTAGCAAATGGACAGGTGCCCCATTAGATCTAACTCACCCGGGTTTGCCAAGCCACGAGCGACTTGTTTGTCACTCTAACTCACCCGAACCGCGACAATTCGGGCTACTCAATCAATGTCGCTCCAACTCACCCGAACCGTGACCAATTCGAGCAACTTAACCTTGGTACCAGGTATACATATGCATCATGAGATAAATAACAACTCAAGTCATAGTCTTAATTGGCACACAAGTCACAAGAATAACCAGAAATCAATCTGCAAATAATTCGCAATAAATGCTATCAGATATCGAGCCGGCAAGACTCTTCAACATAAGTTAAAATCAACAATACCCATATGAAATAATATAAGATAATCAATGGACCATCTTAGGCCAATCAGGCTCTAACTAGAACAATCGAGCCAATCAGACTCTTTACCACATAACATATTACCAAAATTTTCTTATCAATTAACTAAAAATAAAATGAATGCAAATTTAACGAGGGTCCACACTTCCCACAAGAGAAGGCGTTCCCGAATTATCAACTCACAAAGAAGTGATTAACTCTCTCCGGAATCTGAAGTCGGTCCTTTGCCCTTCGTCGATGGTTCTTTACCTAGAAAGGAGATGAGCAATTAAAGACAAATCAAATATAACTAACTATTAGCAGTAACATTGTCTTTCATTATCAAAATAAATCTTAATCGAGCTCGAGCGAGTCGATATTAAATAAGAACTGCCCATATCTCCTCAACCTCATCTCCCAATCTCACATAACCCGTTTCAGATCATTTCTTAAACAAAACGATAGGAAGTAAATTTGAATTCGACATAACTATTCTGAAATTTTCCAGCTAGCGGCAGTTTACAAGAAAAATCATAACTAATTGTAGAAAAATCGAATCATGGTGTTTCAAGTGGCTACAGAAAGCTAACACGTTCAGCTACATACAGAAATTGAGTTTGTAAACTTCTGAGGTCATTAGCTATGTCAGAATCAGTTCGAACAGCAGCTGCGAATTGCCTAGCAGCAGTTTACGAGAAAAATCATAACTAATTGTAGAAAAATCGGATGGAGGCGTTTCAGGTGGCTACCGAAAGCTAACGAGTTCAGCTACGTACAGAAATTGAGTTTACAAATTTCTGAGGATAATAGCTAGGTCAAAAGTAGTTCGAACAGTAGCTTCGAATTATGTCAATACTTGAAAAAATCCAACAAAATTACAAAATTATGGAGGAAGGAAGCTTAATTTACACATTACTTACCTCAAAACAACTTAGAAACCACCTAGGATGAGGGTTGTAAGGGAGAATTTGATCAACAAGGGTTTCTCCTCTTCACTCTTTTCTTTCCCCTCTTTTGATTTCTTCTCCCGTACTCTTCTTTCTTATTTATTTATTTTTTTTATATGTGTTGAGGCTATTAGGATGGGCTGGGCTTATTTTCATGTTATGTCATTTAAGTGGGCTGGACTTGGGCCAAATAAATAAATAAATAGGTTTTGGGCTCTAAAAACAAATCTAGGGCAACTTGGGCCAAAAATAAATAAATAGGTTTTGGGCTCTAAAAACAAATCTAGGGCAACTTGGGCCAAAAATAAATAAATAGGTTTTGGGCTTTCTAAAAAAAATAATCTAGTTGGGCTAAGATATTATAGCATTTTCTTTCAATTTTTATGGACATATTAGTTATTAGACATTAGAATCTTGTTGGAGAACATGTTTGCAAGTATAAAAATCCTAGGAAGCTTGCACCATAGAGTCACTAAAAAGTAAAAGTGCAGAGCTGATTCTACTCCATGAGCCAGGTCTAGAACTACTTGAAGTGAGTATTTTCTTGTAATTTTTATGGTCAAATTAGTTATTAGACATGAGAATATAGTTGGAAAATATGTTTTTAGGTTATAAAAATTATAGGAAGCTTTCGCCACAGTGTCACTAAAAAGTCAAAGTGCGGAGCTTATTCTACTCTGTGAGCTAGGTCATGAAGTCATTGAAGTGAGCATTTTTTCTTTCCATTTTTATAGTCAAATTAGTTATTATACAAGAGTATATAGGTGGAGAACATGTTTTTAGAGTATATAACTGCTACGAAGCTTGCGCCATAGAGTCTCTAAAAACACACAGTGCTGAGTTGATTCTACTCCGTTAGCCAGGTCAATAACTCCTTGTAGTGAGCATTTTCTTTCCATTTTTACGGTCATATTAGTTATTAGACATGAGAATCTTGTTGGAGAACATGTTTGCAGAGTATAAAAATCCTAGGAAGCTTGCACCATAGAGTCACTAAAAAGTCAAAGTGCAGAGCTGATTCTACTCCATGAGCCAGGTCTAGAACAACTTTAAGTGAGTATTTTCTTACCATTTTTATGGTCAAATTAGTTATTAGACATGAGAATATAGTTGGAAAATATATTTTTAGATTATAAAAATGCTAGGAAGCTTGCACCACAGTGTCACTAAAAATTCAAAGTACGGAGCTTATTCTACTCTGTGAGCCAGGTCAAGAAGTCATTGAAGTGAGCATTTTTTATTTCCATTTTTATAGTCAAATTAGTTATTATACAAGAGTATATAGGTGGAGAACATGTTTTCAAAGTATATAACTGCTACGAAGCTTGCGCCATAGAGTCACTAAAAACACAGTGCAGAGTTAATTCTACTCCATGAGCTAGATCAAGAACTCCTTGTAGTGAGCATTTTCTTTCCATTTTATGGTCATATTAGTTATTAGACATGAGAATCATATTGGAGAACATGTTTGCAGAGTATAAAAATACTAGGAAGCTTGCACCATAGAGTCACTAAAAAGTCAAAGTGCAGAGCTGATTCTACTCCGTGAGCCAGGTCTAGAACTACTTGAAGTGAGTATTTTCTTGTCATTTTTATGGTCAAATTAGTTATTAGATATGAGGATATAGTTGAAAAATATATTTTTGGATTATAAAAATGCTAGGAAGTTTGCGCCCTAGTGTCACTAAAAAGTCAAAGTGCGGAGCTTATTCTACTCTATGAGCCAGGTCAGGAAGTCATTGAAGTGAGCATTTTTTTTCCATTTTTCTAGTCAAATTAGTTATTATACAACATTATATAGGTGGAGAACATGTTTTTTGAGCATATAACTGCTATGAAGCTTGCGCCATAGAGTCTCTAAAAACGCACAGTGAAGAGTTGATTCTACTCCGTGAACCAGGTCAAGAACTCCTTGTAGTGAGCATTTTCTTTCCATTTTTATGGTCATATTAGTTATTAGACATGAGAGACTTGTTGGAGAACATGTTTGCAGAGTATAAAAATCCTAGGAAGCATGCACCATAGAGTCACTAAATAGTCAAAGTGCAGAGCTGATTCTACTCCATGAGCCAGGTCTAGAACTACTTTAAGTGAGTATTTTCTTGCTATTTTTATGGTCAAATTAGTTATTAGACATGAGAATATAGTTGGAAAATATGTTTTTAGATTATAAAAATGATAGGAAGCTTGCGCCATAGTGTCACTAAAAAGTCAAAGTGCGGAGCTTATTCTACTCTGTGAGCCAGGTCAGGAAGTCATTGAAGTGAGCGTTTTTTATTTCCATTTTTATAGTCAAATTAGTTATTATACAAGAGTATATAGGTGTTGAACATGTTTTTAGAGTATATAACTGCTACGAAGCTTGCGCCATAGAGTCTCTAAAAAACATAGTGCAGAGTTGATTCTACTCCATGAGCCAGGTCAAGAACTCCTTGTAGTGAGCATTTTCTTTCCATTTTTATGGTCATATTAGTTATTAGACATGAGAATCTTGTTGGAGAACATGTTTACAGAGTATAAAAATCCTAGGAAGCTTGCACCATAGAGTCAGTAAAAAGTCAAAGTGCAGAGATGATTCTACTCCGTGAGCCAGTTCTAGAACTACTTTAAGTAAGCATTTTCTTGCCATTTTTATGGTCAAATTAGTTATTAGACATGAGAATATAGTTGGAAAATATGTTTTTAGATTATAAAAATGCTAGGAAGTTTGCGCCATAGTGTCACTAAAAAGTCAAAGTGCGGAGCATATTCTACTCTGTGAGCCAGGTCAGGAAGTCATTGAAGTGAGCATTTTTTCTTTCCATTTTTATAGTCAAATTAGTTATTATACAAGAGTATATAGGTGGTGAACATGTTTTTAGAGTATATAACTGCTACGAAGCTTGCGCCATAGAGTCTCTAAAAAACACAGTGCAGAGTTGATTCTACTCCGTGAGCCAGGTCAAGAACTCCTTGTAGTGAGCATTTTCTTTCCATTTTTATGGTCATATTAGTTATTAGACATGAGAATCTTGTTGGAGAACATGTTTACAGAGTATAAAAATCCTAGGAAGCTTGCACCATAGATTCAGTAAAAAGTCAAAGTGCAGAGATGATTCTACTCCGTGAGCCAGGTCTAGAACTACTTTAAGTAAGCATTTTCTTTCCATTTTTACTCCGTGAGCTTGCGCCATAGAGTATATACCAGCTATGAAGCTTGCGCCATAGAGTCACTAAAAACACAGTGCAGAGTTGATTCTACTCCGTGAGCCAGGTCAATAACTCCTTGTAGTGAGCATTTTCTTTCCATTTTTATGGTCATAGTAGTTATTAGACATGAGAATCTTATTGGATAACATGTTTGCAGAGTATAAAAATCCTAGGAAGCTTGCACCATAGAGTCAGTAAAAAGTCAAAGTGCAGAGATGATTCTACTCCGTGAGCCAGGTCTAGAACTACTTTAAGTAAGCATTTTCTTGCCATTTTTATGGTCAAATTAGTTATTAGACATGAGAATATAGTTGGAAAATATGTTTTTAGATTATAAAAATGCTAGGAAGTTTGCGCCATAGTGTCACTAAAAAGTCAAAGTGCGGAGCATATTCTACTCTGTGAGCCAGGTCAGGAAGTCATTGAAGTGAGCATTTTTTCTTTCCATTTTTATAGTCAAATTAGTTATTATACAAGAGTATATAGGTGGTGAACATGTTTTTAGAGTATATAACTGCTACGAAGCTTGCGCCATAGAGTCTCTAAAAACACAGTGCAAAATTGATTCTACTCCGTGAGCCAGGTCAATAACTCCTTGTAGTGAGCATTTTCTTTCCATTTTTATGGTCATATTAGTTATTAGACATGAGAATCTTATTGGATAACATGTTTGCAGAGTATAAAAATCCTAGGAAGCTTGTACCATAGAGTCAGTAAAAAATCAAAGTGCAGAGCTGATTCTACTCCATGAGCCAGGTCTAGAACTACTTGAAGTGAGTATTTTCTTGCCATTTTTATGGTCAAATTAGTTATTAAACATGAGAATATAGTTGGAAAATATGTTTTTAGATTATAAAATGCTAGGAAGCTTGCGCCATAGTGTCACTAAAAAGTCAAAGCGCGGAGCATATTCTACTCTGTGAGCCAGGTCAGGAAGTCATTAAAGTGAACGTTTTTTATTTCCATTTTTATAGTAAAATTAGTTATTATGCAAGAGTATATAGGTGGAGAACATGTTTTTAGAGTATATAACTGCTACGAAGCTTGCGCCATAGAGTCGCTAAAAAACACAGTGTAGAGTTGATTCTACTCCATGAGCCAGGTCAAGAACTCCTTGTAGTGAGCATATTCTTTCCATTTTTATGGTCATATTAGTTATTAGACATGAGAATCTTGTTGGAAAACATGTTTACAGAGTATAAAAATCCTAGGAAGCTTGCACCATAGAGTCAGTAAAAAGTCAAAGTGCAGAGATGATTCTTTTCCGTGAGCCAGGTCTAGAACTACTTTAAGTAAGCATTTTCTTGCCATTTTTATGGTCAAATTAGTTATTAGACATGAGAATATAGTTGGAAAATATGTTTTTAGATTATAAAAATGCTAGGAAGTTTGCGCCATAGTGTCACTAAAAAGTCAAAGTGCGGAGCATATTCTACTCTGTGAGCCAGGTCAGGAAGTCATTGAAGTGAGCATTTTTTCTTTCCATTTTTATAGTCAAATTAGTTATTATACAAGAGTATATAGGTGGTGAACATGTTTTTAGAGTATATAACTGCTACAAAGCTTGCGCCATAGAGTCTCTAAAAAACACAGTGCAGAGTTGATTCTACTCCGTGAGCCAGGTCAAGAACTCCTTGTAGTGAGCATTTTCTTTCCATTTTTATGGTCATATTAGTTATTAGACACGAGAATCTTGTTGGAGAACATGTTTACAGAGTATAAAAATCCTAGGAAGCTTGCACCATAGAGTCAGTAAAAAGTCAAAGTGCAGAGATGATTCTACTCCGTGAGCCAGGTCTAGAACTACTTTAAGTAAGCATTTTCTTGCCATTTTTATGGTCAAATTAGTTATTAGACATGAGAATATAGTTGGAAAATATGTTTTTAGATTATAAAAATGCTAGGAAGTTTGCGCCATAGTGTCACTAAAAAGTCAAAGTGCGGAGCATATTCTACTCTGTGAGCCAGGTCAGGAAGTCATTGAAGTGAGCATTTTTTCTTTCCATTTTTATAGTCAAATTAGTTATTATACAAGAGTTTATAGGTGGTGAACATGTTTTTAGAGTATATAACTGCTACGAAGCTTGCGCCATAGAGTCTCTAAAAAACACAGTGCAAAATTGATTCTACTCCGTGAGCCAGGTCAATAACTCCTTGTAGTGAGCATTTTCTTTCCATTTTTATGGTCATATTAGTTATTAGACATGAGAATATTATTGGATAACATGTTTGCAGAGTATAAAAATCCTAGGAAGCTTGTACCATAGAGTCAGTAAAAAGTCAAAGTGCAGAGCTGATTCTACTCCATGAGCCAGGTCTAGAACTACTTGAAGTGTGTATTTTCTTGCCATTTTTATGGTCAAATTACTTATTAAACATGAGAATATAGTTGGAAAATATGTTTTTAGATTATAAAAATGCTAGGAAGCTTGCGCCATAGTGTCACTAAAAAGTCAAAGCGCGGAGCATATTCTACTCTGTGAGCCAGGTCAGGAAGTCATTGAAGTGAGCATTTTTTCTTTCCATTTTTATAGTCAAATTAGTTATTATACAAAAGTATATAGGTGGTGAACATGTTTTTAGAGTATATAACTGCTACGAAGCATGCGACATAGAGTCTCTAAAAAACACAGTGCAGAGTTGATTCTACTCCGTGAGCCAGGTCAAGAACTCCTTGTAGTGAGCATTTTCTTTCCATTTTTATGGTCATATTAGTTATTAGACATGAGAATCTTGTTGGAGAACATGTTTACAGAGTATAAAAATCCTAGGAAGCTTGCACCATAGAGTCACTAAAAAGTCTAAGTGCAGAGCTGATTCTACTCCGTGAGCCAGGTCTAGAACTACTTGAAGTGAGTATTTTCTTACCATTTTTATGGTAAAATTAGTTATTAGACATGAGAATATAGTTGGAAAATATGTTTTTAGATTATAAAAATGCTAGGAAGCTTGCGCCATAGTGTCAATAAAAAGTCAAAGTGCAGAGCTTATTCTACTCTGTGAGCCAGGTCAGGAAGTCATTGAAGTGAGCATTTTTTCTTTCCATTTTTATAGTCAAATTAGTTATTATACAAGAGTATATAGGTGGAGAACATGTTTTTAGAGTATATAACTGCTACGAAGCTTGCGCCATAGAGTCTCTAAAAACACACAATGAAGAGTTGATTCTACTCCGTTAGCCAGGTCAAGAACTCCTTGTAGTGAGCATTTTCTTTCCATTTTTACGGTCATATTCGTTATTAGACATGAGAATCTTGTTGGAGAACATGTTTGCAGAGTATAAAAATCCTAGGAAGCTTGCACCATAGAGTCACTAAAAAGTCAAAGTGCAGAGCTGATTCTACTCCATGAGCCAGGTCTAGAACAACTTTAAGTGAGTATTTTCTTACCATTTTTATGGTCAAATTAGTTATTAGACATGAGAATATAGTTGGAAAATATATTTTTAGATTATAAAAATGCTAGGAAGCTTGCACCACAGTGTCACTAAAAATTCAAAGTACGGAGCTTATTCTACTCTGTGAGCCAGGTCAAGAAGTCATTGAAGTGAGCATTTTTTATTTCCATTTTTATAGTCAAATTAGTTATTATACAAGAGTATATAGGTGGAGAACATGTTTTCAAAGTATATAACTGCTACGAAGCTTGCGCCATAGAGTCACTAAAAACACAGTGCAGCGTTAATTCTACTCCATGAGCTAGATCAAGAACTCCTTGTAGTGAGCATTTTCTTTCCATTTTATGGTCATATTAGTTATTAGACATGAGAATCTTATTGGAGAACATGTTTGCAGAGTATAAAAATCCTAGGAAGCTTGTACCATAGAGTCACTAAAAAGTCAAAGTGCAGAGCTGATGCTACTCCGTGAGCCAGGTCTAGAACTACTTGAAGTGAGTATTTTATTGCCATTTTTATGGTCAAATTAGTTATTAGATATGGGGATATAGTTGAAAAATATATTTTTGGATTATAAAAATGCTAGGAAGCTGGCGCCGTAGTGTCACTAAAAAGTCAAAGTGCGGAGCTTATTCTACTCTATTAGCGAGGTTAGGAAGTCATTGAAGTGAGCATTTTTTTTCCATTTTTCTAGTCAAATTAGTTATTATACAACACTATATAGGTGGAGAACATGTTTTTTGAGCATATAACTGCTACGAAGATTGCGCCATAGAGTCTCTAAAAACGCACAGTGAAGAGTTGATTCTACTCCGTGAGCCAGGTCAAGAACTCCTTGTAGTGAGCATTTTCTTTCCATTTTTATGGTCATATTAGTTATTAGACATGAGAGACTTGTTGGAGAACATGTTTGCAGAGTATAAAAATCCTAGGAAGCATGCACCATAGAGTCACTAAAAAGTCAAAGTGCAGAGCTGATTCTACTCCATGAGCCAGGTCTAGAACTACTTTAAGTGAGTATTTTCTTGCTATTTTTATGGTCAAATTAGTTATTAGACATGAGAATATAGTTGGAAAATATGTTTTTAGATTATAAAAATGATAGGAAGCTTGCGCCATAGTGTCACTAAAAAGTCAAAGTGCGGAGCTTATTCTACTCTGTGAGCCAGGTCAGGAAATCATTGAAGTGAGCGTTTTTTATTTCCATTTTTATAGTCAAATTAGTTATTATACAAGAGTATATAGGTGGTGAACATGTTTTTAGAGTATATAACTGCTACGAAGCTTGCGCCATAGAGTCTCTAAAAAACATAGTGCAGAGTTGATTCTACTCCATGAGCCAGGTCAAGAACTCCTTGTAGTGAGCATTTTCTTTCCATTTTTATGGTCATATTAGTTATTAGACATGAGAATCTTGTTGGAGAACATGTTTACAGAGTATAAAAATCCTAGGAAACTTGCACCATAGAGTCAGTAAAAAGTCAAAGTGCAGAGATGATTCTACTCCGTGAGCCAGTTCTAGAACTACTTTAAGTAAGCATTTTCTTGCCATTTTTATGGTCAAATTAGTTAATAGACATGAGAATATAGTTGGAAAATATGTTTTTAGATTATAAAAATGCTAGGAAATTTGCGCCATAGTGTCAATAAAAAGTCAAAGTACGGAGCATATTCTACTCTGTGAGCCAGGTCAGGAAGTCATTGAAGTGAGCATTTTTTCTTTCCATTTTTATAGTCAAATTAGTTATTATACAAGAGTATATAGGTGGTGAACATGTTTTTAGAGTATATAACTGCTACGAAGCTTGCGCCATAGAGTCTCTAAAAAACACAGTGCAGAGTTGATTCTACTCCGTGAGCCAGGTCAAGAACTCCTTGTAGTGAGCATTTTCTTTCCATTTTTATGGTCATATTAGTTATTAGACATGAGAATCTTGTTGGAGAACATGTTTACTGAGTATAAAAATCCTAGGAAGCTTGCACCATAGAGTCAGTAAAAAGTCAAAGTGCAGAGATGATTCTACTCCGTGAGCCAGGTCTAGAACTACTTTAAGTAAGCATTTTCTTGCCATTTTTACTCCGTGAGCTTGCGCCATAGAGTATATACCAGCTATGAAGCTTGCGCCATAGAGTCCCTAAAAACACAGTGCAGAGTTGATTCTACTCCGTGAGCCAGGTCAATAACTCCTTGTAGTGAGCATTTTCTTTCCATTTTTATGGTCATAGTAGTTATTAGACATGAGAATCTTATTGGATAACATGTTTGCAGAGTATAAAAATCCTAGGAAGCTTGCACCATAGAGTCAGTAAAAAGTCAAAGTGCAGAGATGATTCTACTCCGTGAGCCAGGTCTAGAACTACTTTAAGTAAGCATTTTCTTGCCATTTTTATGGTCAAATTAGTTATTAGACATGAGAATATAGTTGGAAAATATGTTTTTAGGTTATAAAAATGCTAGGAAGTTTTTCGCCATAGTGTCACTAAAAAGTCAAAGTGCGGAGCATATTCTACTCTGTGAGCCAGGTCTGGAAGTCATTGAAGTGAGCATTTTTTCTTTCCATTTTTATAGTCAAATTAGTTATTATACAAGAGTATATAGGTGGTGAACATGTTTTTAGAGTATATAACTGCTACAAAGCTTGCGCCATAGAGTCTCTAAAAAACACAGTGCAGAGTTGATTCTACTCCGTGAGCCAGGTCAACAACTCCTTGTAGTGAGCATTTTCTTTCCATTTTTATGGTCATATTAGTTATTAGACACGAGAATCTTGTTGGAGAACATGTTTACAGTGTATAAAAATCCTAGGAAGCTTGCACCATAGAGTCAGTAAAAAGTTAAAGTGCAGAGATGATTCTACTCCGTGAGCCAGGTCTAGAACTACTCTAAGTAAGCATTTTCTTGCCATTTTTACTCCGTGAGCTTGCGCCATAGAGTATATACCAGCTATGAAGCTTGCGCCATAGAGTCACTAAAAACACAGTGCAGAGTTTATTCTATTCCGTGAGCCAGGTCAATAACTCCTTGTAGTGAGCATTTTCTTTCCATTTTTATGGTCATAGTAGTTATTAGACATGAGAATCTTATTGGATAACATGTTTGCAGAGTATAAAAATCCTAGGAAGCTTGCACCATAGAGTCAGTAAAAAGTCAAAGTGCAGAGATGATTCTACTCCGTGAGCCAGGTCTAGAACTACTTTAAGTAAGCATTTTCTTGCCATTTTTATGGTCAAATTAGTTATTAGACATGAGAATATAGTTGGAAAATATGTTTTTAGATTATAAAAATGCTAGGAAGTTTGCGCCATAGTGTCACTAAAAAGTCAAAGTGCGGAGCATATTCTACTCTGTGAGACAGGTCAGGAAGTCATTGAAGTGAGCATTTTTTCTTTCAATTTTTATAGTCAAATTATTTATTATACAAGAGTTTATAGGTGGTGAACATGTTTTTAGAGTATATAACTGCTACGAAGCTTGCGCCATAGAGTCTCTAAAAAACACAGTGCAAAATTGATTCTACTCCGTGAGCCAGGTCAATAACTCCTTGTAGTGAGCATTTTCTTTCCATTTTTATGGTCATATTAGTTATTAGACATGAGAATCTTATTGGATAACATGTTTGCAGAGTATAAAAATCCTAGGAAGCTTGCACCATAGAGTCAGTAAAAAGTCAAAGTGCAGAGATGATTCTACTCCGTGAGCCAGGTCTAGAACTACTTTAAGTAAGCATTTTCTTGCCATTTTTATGGTCAAATTAGTTATTAGACATGAGAATATAGTTGGAAAATATGTTTTTAGATTATAAAAATGCTAGGAAGTTTGCGCCATAGTGTCACTAAAAAGTCAAAGTGCGGAGCATATTCTACTCTGTGAGACAGGTCAGGAAGTCATTGAAGTGAGCATTTTTTCTTTCCATTTTTATAGTCAAATTATTTATTATACAAGAGTTTATAGGTGGTGAACATGTTTTTAGAGTATATAACTGCTACGAAGCTTGCGCCATAGAGTCTCTAAAAAACACAGTGCAAAATTGATTCTACTCCGTGAGCCAGGTCAATAACTCCTTGTAGTGAGCATTTTCTTTCCATTTTTATGGTCATATTAGTTATTAGACATGAGAATCTTATTGGATAACATGTTTGCAGAGTATAAAAATCCTAGGAAGCTTGTACCATAGAGTCAGTAAAAAGTCAAAGTGCAGAGCTGATTCTACTCCATGAGCCAGGACTAGAACTACTTGAAGTGAGTATTTTCTTGCCATTTTTATGGTCAAATTAGTTATTAAACATGAGAATATAGTTGGAAAATATGTTTTTAGATTATAAAAATTCTAGGAAGCTTGCGCCATAGTGTCACTAAAAAGTCAAAGCGCGGAGCATATTCTACTCTGTGAGCCAGGTCAGGAAGTCATTGAAGTGAGCATTTTTTCTTTCCATTTTTATAGTCAAATTAGTTATTATACAAGAGTATATAGGTGGTGAACATGTTTTTAGAGTATATATCTGCTACGAAGCTTGCGCCATAGAGTCTCTAAAAAACACAGTGCAGGGTTGATTCTATTCCGTGAGCCAGGTCAAGAACTCCTTGTAGTGAGCATTTTCTTTCCATTTTTATGGTCATAATAGTTATTAGACATGAGAATCTTGTTGGAGAACTTGTTTACAGAGTATAAAAATCCTAGGAAGCTTGCACCATAGAGTCACTAAAAAGTCTAAGTGCAGAGCTGATTCCACTCTGTGAGCCAGGTCTAGAACTACTTGAAGTGAGTATTTTCTTGCCATTTTTATGGTAAAATTAGTTATTAGACATGAGAATATAGTTGGAAAATATGTTTTTAGATTATAAAAATGCTAGGAAGCTTGCGCCATAGTGTCAATAAAAAGTCAAAGTGCAGAGCTTATTCTACTCTGCGAGCCAGGTCAGGAAGTCATTGAACTGAGCATTTTTTCTTTCCATTTTTATAGTCAAATTAGTTATTATACAAGAGTATATTGGTGGAGAACATGTTTTAGAGTATATAACTGCTACGAAGCTTGCGCCATAGAGTCTCTAAAAACACACAGTGCAGAGTTGATTCTACTCCGTTAGCCAGGTCAAGAACTCCTTGTAGTGAGCATTTTCTTTCCATTTTTACGGTCATATTAGTTATTTGACATGAGAATCTTGTTGGAGAACATGTTTGCAGAGTATAAAAATCCTAGGAAGCTTGCACCATAGAGTCACTAAAAAGTCAAAGTGCAGAGCTGATTCTACTACATGAGCCAGGTCTAGAACAACTTTAAGTGAGTATTTTCTTACCATTTTTATGGTCAAATTAGTTATCAGACATGAGAATATAGTTGGAAAATATATTTTTAGATTATAAAAATGCTAGGAAGCTTGCACCACAGTGTCACTAAAAATTCAAAGTACGGAGCTTATTCTACTCTGTGAGCCAGGTCAAGAATTCATTGAAGTGAGCATTTTTTATTTCCATTTTTATAGTCAAATTAGTTATTATACAAGATTATATAGGTGGAGAACATGTTTTCAAAGTATATAACTGCTACGAAGCTTGCGCCATAGAGTCTCTAAAAACACAGTGCAAAGTTAATTCTACTCCATGAGCTAGATCAAGAACTCCTTGTAGTGAGCATTTTATTTCCATTTTATGGTCATATTAGTTATTAGACATGAGAATCTTATTGGAGAACATGTTTGCAGAGTATAAAAATCCTAGGAAGCTTGCACCATAGAGTCACTAAAAAGTCAAAGTGCAGAGCTGATTCTACTACGTGAGCCAGGTCTAGAACTACTTGAAGTGAGTATTTTCTTGCCATTTTTATGGTCAAATTAGTTATTAGATATGAGGATATAGTTGAAAAATATATTTTTGGATTATAAAAATGCTAGGAAGCTTGCGCCGTAGTGTCACTAAAAATTCAAAGTGCGGAGCTTATTCTACACTATTAGCCAGGTCAGGAAGTCATTGAAGTGAGCATTTTTTTTCCATTTTTATAGTCAAATTAGTTATTATACAACAGTATATAGGTGGAGAACATGTTTTTTGAGCATATAACTGCTACGAAGCTTGCGCCATAGAGTCTCTTCAAACGCACAGTGAAGAGTCGATTCTACTCCGTGAGCCAGGTCAAGAACTCCTTGTAGTGAGCATTTTCTTTCCATTTTTATGGTCATATTAGTTATTAGACATGAGAGACTTGTTGGAGAACATGTTTGCAGAGTATAAAAATCCTAGGAAGCATGCACCATAGAGTCACTAAAAAGTCAAAGTGCAGAGTTGATTCTACTCCATGAGCCAGGTCTAGAACTACTTTAAGTGAGTATTTTCTTGCTATTTTTATGGTCAAATTAGTTATTAGACATGAGAATATAGTTGGAAAATATGTTTTTAGATTATAAAAATGATAGGAAGCTTGCGCCATAGTGTCACTAAAAAGTCAAAGTGCGTATCTTATTCTACTCTGTGAGCCAGGTCAGGAAGTCATTGAAGTGAGCGTTTTTTATTTCCATTTTTATAGTCAAATTAGTTATTATACAAGAGTATATAGGTGGTGAACATGTTTTTAGAGTGTATAACTGCTACGAAGCTTGCGCCATAGAGTCTCTAAAAAACATAGTGCAGAGTTGATTCTACTCCATGAGCCAGGTCAAGAACTCCTTGTAGTGAGCATTTTCTTTCCATTTTTATGGTCATATTAGTTATTAGACATGAGAATCTTGTTGGAGAACATGTTTACAGAGTATAAAAATCCTAGGAAGCTTGCACCATAGTGTCAGTAAAAAGTCAAAGTGCAGAGATGATTCTACTCCATGAGCCAGTTCTAGAACTACTTTAAGTAAGCATTTTCTTGCCATTTTTATGGTCAAATTAGTTATTAGACATGAGAATATAGTTGGAAAATATGTTTTTAGAATATAAAAATGCTAGGAAGTTTGCGCCATAGTGTCACTAAAAAGTCAAAGTGCGGAGCATATTCTACTCTGTGAGCCAGGTCAGGAAGTCATTGAAGTGAGCATTTTTTCTTTCCATTTTTATAGTCAAATTAGTTATGATACAAGAGTATATAGGTGGTGAACATGTTTTTAGAGTATATAACTGCTACGAAGGTTGCGCCATAGAGTCTCTAAAAAACACAGTGCAAAATTGATTCTACTCCGTGAGCCAGGTCAATAACTCCATGTAGTGAGCATTTTCTTTCCATTTTTATGGTCATATTAGTTATTAGACATGAGAATCTTATTGGATAACATGTTTGCAGAGTATAAAAATCCTAGGAAGCTTGTACCATAGAGTCAGTAAAAAGTCAAAGTGCAGAGCTGATTCTACTCCGTGAGCCAGGTCTAGAACTACTTTAAGTAAGCATTTTCTTGCCATTTTTATGGTCAAATTAGTTATTAGACATGAGAATATAGTTGGAAAATATGTTTTTAGATTATAAAAATGCTAGGAAGTTTGCGCCATAGTGTCACTAAAAAGTCAAAGTGCGGAGCATATTCTACTCTGTGAGCCAGGTCAGGAAGTCATTGAAGTGAGCATTTTTTCTTTCCATTTTTATAGTCAAATTAGTTATTATACAAGAGTATATAGGTGGTGAACATGTTTTTAGAGTATATAATTGCTACAAAGCTTGCGCCATAGAGTCTCTAAAAAACACAGTGCAGAGTTGATTCTACTCCGTGAGCCAGGTCAAGAACTCCTTGTAGTGAGCATTTTCTTTCCATTTTTATGGTCATATTAGTTATTAGACACGAGAATCTTGTTGGAGAACATGTTTACAGAGTATAAAAATCCTAGGAAGCTTGCACCATAGAGTCAGTAAAAAGTCAAAGTGCAGAGATGATTCTACTCCGTGAGACAGGTCTAGAACTACTTTAAGTAAGCGTTTTATTGCCATTTTTACTCCGTGAGCTTGCGCCATAGAGTATATACCAGCTATGAAGCTTGCACCATAGAGTCACTAAAAACACAGTGCAGAGTTGATTCTACTCCGTGAGCCAGGTCAATAACTCCTTGTAGTGAGCATTTTCTTTCCATTTTTAAGGTCATAGTAGTTATTAGACATGAGAATCTTATTGGATAACATGTTTGCAGAGTATAAAAATCCTAGGAAGCTTGCACCATAGAGTCAGTAAAAAGTCAAAGTGCAGAGATGATTCTACTCCGTGAGCCAGGTCTAGAACTACTTTAAGTAAGCATTTTCTTGCCATTTTTATGGTCAAATTATTTATTAGACATGAGAATATAGTTGGAAAATATGTTTTTAGATTATAAAAATGCTAGGAAGTTTGCGCCATAGTGTCCCTAAAAAGTCAAAGTGCGGAGCATATTCTACTCTGTGAGCCAGGTCAGGAAGTCATTGAAGTGAGCATTTTTTCTTTCCATTTTTATAGTCAAATTAGTTATTATACAAGAGTTTATAGGTGGTGAACATGTTTTTATAGTATATAACTGCTACGAAGCTTGCGCCATAGAGTCTCTAAAAAACACAGTGCAAAATTGATTCTACTCCGTGAGCCAGGTAAATAACTCCTTGTAGTGAGCATTTTCTTTCCATTTTTATGGTCATATTAGTTATTAGACATGAGAATCTTATTGGATAACATGTTTGCAGAGTATAAAAATCCTAGGAAGCTTGTACCATAGAGTCAGTAAAAAGTCAAAGTGCAGAGCTGATTCTACTCCATGAGCCAGGTCTAGAACTACTTGAAGTGAGTATTTTCTTGCCATTTTTATGGTCAAATTAGTTATTAAACATGAGAATATAGTTGGAAAATATGTTTTTAGATTATAAAAATGCTAGGAAGCTTGCGCCATAGTGTCACTAAAAAGTCAAAGCGCGGAGCATATTCTACTCTGTGAGCCAGGTCAGGAAGTCATTGAAGTGAGCATTTTTTCTTTCCATTTTTATAGTCAAATTAGTTATTATACAAGAGTATATAGGTGGTGAACATGTTTTTAGAGTATATAACTGCTACAAAGCTTGCGCCATAGAGTCTCTAAAAAACACAGTGCAGAGTTGATTCTACTCCGTGAGCCAGGTCAAGAACTCCTTGTAGTGAGCATTTTCTTTCCATTTTTATGGTCATATTAGTTATTAGACACAAGAATCTTGTTGGAGAACATGTTTACAGAGTATAAAAATCCTAGGAAGCTTGCACCATAGAGTCAGTAAAAAGTCAAAGTGCAGAGATGATTCTACTCCGTGAGCCAGGTCTAGAACTACTTTAAGTAAGCATTTTCTTGCCATTTTTACTCCGTGAGCTTGCGCCATAGAGTATATACCAGCTATGAAGCTTGCGCCATAGAGTCACTAAAAACACAGTGCAGAGTTGATTCTACTCCGTGAGCCAGGTCAATAACTCCTTGTAGTGAGCATTTTCTTTCCATTTTTATGGTCATAGTAGTTATTAGACATGAGAATCTTATTGGATAACATGTTTGCAGAGTATAAAAATCCTAGGAAGCTTGCACCATAGAGTCAGTAAAAAGTCAAAGTGCAGAGATGATTCTACTCCGTGAGCCAGGTCTAGAACTACTTTAAGTAAGCATTTTCTTGCCATTTTTATGGTCAAATTAGTTATTAGACATGAGAATATAGTTGGAAAATATGTTTTTAGATTATAAAAATGCTAGGAAGTTTGCGCCATAGTGTCACTAAAAAGTCAAAGTGCGGAGCATATTCTACTCTGTGAGCCAGGTCAGGAAGTCATTGAAGTGAGCATTTTTTCTTTCCATTTTTATAGTCAAATTAGTTATTATACAAGAGTTTATAGGTGGTGAACATGTTTTTAGAGTATTTAACTGCTACGAAGCTTGCGCCATAGAGTCTCTAAAAAACACAGTGCAAAATTGATTCTACTCCGTGAGCCAGGTAAATAACTCCTTGTAGTGAGCATTTTCTTTCCATTTTTATGGTCATATTAGTTATTAGACATGAGAATCTTATTGGATAACATGTTTGTTGAGTATAAAAATCCTAGGAAGCTTGTACCATAGAGTCAGTAAAAAGTCAAAGTGCAGAGCTGATTCTACTCCATGAGCCAGGTCTAGAACTACTTGAAGTGAGTATTTTCTTGCCATTTTTATGGTCAAATTAGTTATTAAACATGAGAATATAGTTGGAAAATATGTTTTTAGATTATAAAAATGCTAGGAAGCTTGCGCCATAGTGTCACTAAAAAGTCAAAGCGCGGAGCATATTCTACTCTGTGAGCCAGGTCAGGAAGTCATTGAAGTGAGCATTTTTTCTTTCCATTTTTATAGTCAAATTAGTTATTATACAAGAGTATATAGGTGGTGAACATGTTTTTAGAGTATATAACTGCTACGAAGCTTGCGCCATAGAGTCTCTAAAAAACACAGTGCAGAGTTGATTCTACTCCGTGAGCCAGGTCAAGAACTCCTTGTAGTGAGCATTTTCTTTCCATTTTTATGGTCATATTAGTTATTAGACATGAGAATCTTGTTGGAGAACATGTTTACAGAGTATAAAAATCCTAGGAAGCTTGCACCATAGAGTCACTAAAGAGTCTAAGTGCAGAGCTGTTTCTACTCCGTGAGCCAGGTCTCGAACTACTTGAAGTGAGTATTTTCTTGCCATTTTTATGGTAAAATTAGTTATTAGACATGAGAATATAGTTGGAAAATATGTTTTTAGATTATAAAAATGCTAGGAAGCTTGCGCCATAGTGTCAATAAAAAGTCAAAGTGCAGAGCTTATTCTACTCTGTGAGCCAGGTCAGGAAGTCATTGAAGTGAGCATTTTTTCTTTCCATTTTTATAGTCAAATTAGTTATTATACACGACTATATAGGTGGAGAACATGTTTTTAGAGTATATAACTGCTACGAAGCTTGCGCCATAGAGTCTCTAAAAACACACAGTGCAGAGTTGATTCTACTTCGTGAGCCAGGTCATGAACTCCTTGTAGTGAGCATTTTCTTTCCATTTTTATGGTCATAGTAGTTATTAGACATGAGAATCTTGTTGGAGAACATGTTTGCAGAGTATAAAATCCTAGGAAGCTTGCACCATAGAGTCACTAAAAAGTCAAAGTGCAGAGCTGATTCTACTCCGTGAGCCAGGTCTAGAACTACTTGAAATGAGTATTTTCTTGCCATTTTTATGGTCAAATTAGTTATTAAACATGAGAATATAGTTGGAAAATATGTTTTTAGATTATAAAAATGCTAGGAAGCTTGCGCCATAGTGTCACTAAAAAGTCAAAGCGCGGAGCATATTCTACTCTGTGAGCCAGGTCAGGAAGTCATTGAAGTGAGCATTTTTTCTTTCCATTTTTATAGTCAAATTAGTTATTATACAAGAGTATATAGGTGGTGAACATGTTTTTAGAGTATATAACTGCTACGAAGCTTGCGCCATAGAGTCTCTAAAAAACACAGTGCAGAGTTGATTCTACTCCGTGAGCCAGGTCAAGAACTCCTTGTAGTGAGCATTTTCTTTCCATTTTTATGGTCATATTAGTTATTAGACACAAGAATCTTGTTGGAGAACATGTTTACAGAGTATAAAAATCCTAGGAAGCTTGCACCATAGAGTCAGTAAAAAGTCAAAGTGCAGAGATGATTCTACTCCGTGAGCCAGGTCTAGAACTACTTTAAGTAAGCATTTTCTTGCCATTTTTACTCCGTGAGCTTGCGCCATAGAGTATATACCAGCTATGAAGCTTGCGCCATAGAGTCACTAAAAACACAGTGCAGAGTTGATTCTACTCCGTGAGCCAGGTCAATAACTCCTTGTAGTGAGCATTTTCTTTCCATTTTTATGGTCATAGTAGTTATTAGACATGAGAATCTTATTGGATAACATGTTTGCAGAGTATAAAAATCCTAGGAAGCTTGCACCATAGAGTCAGTAAAAAGTCAAAGTGCAGAGATGATTCTACTCCGTGAGCCAGGTCTAGAACTACTTTAAGTAAGCATTTTCTTGCCATTTTTATGGTCAAATTAGTTATTAGACATGAGAATATAGTTGGAAAATATGTTTTTAGATTATAAAAATGCTAGGAAGTTTGCGCCATAGTGTCACTAAAAAGTCAAAGTGCGGAGCATATTCTACTCTGTGAGCCAGGTCAGGAAGTCATTGAAGTGAGCATTTTTTCTTTCCATTTTTATAGTCAAATTAGTTATTATACAAGAGTTTATAGGTGGTGAACATGTTTTTAGAGTATTTAACTGCTACGAAGCTTGCGCCATAGAGTCTCTAAAAAACACAGTGCAAAATTGATTCTACTCCGTGAGCCAGGTAAATAACTCCTTGTAGTGAGCATTTTCTTTCCATTTTTATGGTCATATTAGTTATTAGACATGAGAATCTTATTGGATAACATGTTTGTTGAGTATAAAAATCCTAGGAAGCTTGTACCATAGAGTCAGTAAAAAGTCAAAGTGCAGAGCTGATTCTACTCCATGAGCCAGGTCTAGAACTACTTGAAGTGAGTATTTTCTTGCCATTTTTATGGTCAAATTAGTTATTAAACATGAGAATATAGTTGGAAAATATGTTTTTAGATTATAAAAATGCTAGGAAGCTTGCGCCATAGTGTCACTAAAAAGTCAAAGCGCGGAGCATATTCTACTCTGTGAGCCAGGTCAGGAAGTCATTGAAGTGAGCATTTTTTCTTTCCATTTTTATAGTCAAATTAGTTATTATACAAGAGTATATAGGTGGTGAACATGTTTTTAGAGTATATAACTGCTACGAAGCTTGCGCCATAGAGTCTCTAAAAAACACAGTGCAGAGTTGATTCTACTCCGTGAGCCAGGTCAAGAACTCCTTGTAGTGAGCATTTTCTTTCCATTTTTATGGTCATATTAGTTATTAGACATGAGAATCTTGTTGGAGAACATGTTTACAGAGTATAAAAATCCTAGGAAGCTTGCACCATAGAGTCACTAAAGAGTCTAAGTGCAGAGCTGTTTCTACTCCGTGAGCCAGGTCTAGAACTACTTGAAGTGAGTATTTTCTTGCCATTTTTATGGTAAAATTAGTTATTAGACATGAGAATATAGTTGGAAAATATGTTTTTAGATTATAAAAATGCTAGGAAGCTTGCGCCATAGTGTCAATAAAAAGTCAAAGTGCAGAGCTTATTCTACTCTGTGAGCCAGGTCAGGAAGTCATTGAAGTGAGCATTTTTTCTTTCCATTTTTATAGTCAAATTAGTTATTATACACGACTATATAGGTGGAGAACATGTTTTTAGAGTATATAACTGCTACGAAGCTTGCGCCATAGAGTCTCTAAAAACACACAGTGCAGAGTTGATTCTACTTCGTGAGCCAGGTCATGAACTCCTTGTAGTGAGCATTTTCTTTCCATTTTTATGGTCATAGTAGTTATTAGACATGAGAATCTTGTTGGAGAACATGTTTGCAGAGTATAAAATCCTAGGAAGCTTGCACCATAGAGTCACTAAAAAGTCAAAGTGCAGAGCTGATTCTACTCCGTGAGCCAGGTCTATAACTACTTTAAGTGAGTATTTCCTTGCCATTTTTATGGTCAAATTAGTTATTAGACATGAGAATATAGTTGGAAAATATATTTTTAGACTAAAAAAATTCTAGGAAGCTTGCGCCACAGTGTCACTAAAAAGTCAAAGTGCGGAGCTTATTCTACTCTGTGAGCCAGGTCAGGAAGTCATTGAAGTGAGCATTTTTTATTTCCATTTTTATAGTCCAATTAGTTATTATACAAGAGTATATAGGTGGAGAACATATTTTCAAAGTATATACCTGCTATGAAGCTTGCGCCATAGAGTCACTAAAAACACAGTGCAGAGTTGATTCTACTCCGTGACCCAGGTCAATAACTCCTTGTAGTGAGCATTTTCTCTCCATTTTTATGGACATATTAGTTATTAGACATGAGAATCTTATTGGATAACATGTTTGCAGAGTATAAAAATCCTAGGAAGCTTGCACCATAGAGTCAGTAAAAAGTCAAAGTGCAGAGCTGATTCTACTCCATGAGCCAGGTCTAGAACTACTTGAAGTGAGTATTTTCTTGCCATTTTTATGGTCAAATTAGTTATTAAACATGAGAATATAGTTGGAAAATATGTTTTTAGATTATAAAAATGCTAGGAAGCTTGCGCCATAGTGTCACTAAAAAGTCAAAGTGCGGAGCATATTCTACTCTGTGAGCCAGGTCAGGAAGTCATTGAAGTGAGCATTTTTTCTTTCCATTTTTATAGTCAAATTAGTTATTATACAAGATTATATAGGTGGTGAACATGTTTTTAGAGTATATAACTGCTACGAAGCTTGCGCCATAGAGTCTCTAAAAAACACAGTGCAGAGTTGATTCTACTCCGTGAGCCAGGTCAAGAACTCCTTGTAGTGAGCATTTTCTTTCCATTTTTATGGTCATATTAGTTATTAGACATGAGAATCTTGTTGGAGAACATGTTTACAGAGTATAAAAATCCTAGGAAGCTTGCACCATAGAGTCACTAAAAAGTCTAAGTGCAGAGCTGATTCTACTCCGTGAGCCAGGTCTAGAACTACTTGAAGTGAGTATTTTCTTGCCATTTTTATGGTCAAATTAGTTATTAGACATGAGAATATAGTTGGAAAATATATTTTTAGATTATAAAAATGGTAGGAAGCTTGCGCCATTGTGTCACTAAAAAGTCAAAGTGCGGAGCTTATTCTACTCTGTGAGCCAGGTCAGGAAGTCATTGAAGTGAGCATTTTTTCTTTCCATTTTTATAGTCAAATTAGTTATTATACAAGAGTATATAGGTGGTGAACATGTTTTTAGAGTATATAACTGCTACGAAGCTTGCGCCATAGAGTCTCTAAAAAACACAGTGCAGAGTTGATTCTACTCCGTGAGTCAGGTCAAGAACTCCTTGTAGTGAGCATTTTCTTTCCATTTTTATGGTCATATTAGTTATTAGACATGAGAATCTTGTTGGAGAACATGTTTACAGAGTATAAAAATCCTAGGAAGCTTGCACCATAGAGTCAGTAAAAAGTCAAAGTGCAGAGATGATTCTACTCCGTGAGCCAGGTCTAGAACTACTTTAAGTAAGCATTTTCTTGCCATTTTTATGGTCAAATTAGTTATTAGACATGAGAATATAGTTGGAAAATATGTTTTTAGATTATAAAAATGCTAGGAAGTTTGCGCCATAGTGTCACTAAAAAGTCAAAGTGCGGAGCATATTCTACTCTGTGAGCCAGGTCAGGAAGTCATTGAAGTGAGCATTTTTTCTTTCCATTTTTATAGTCAAATTAGTTATTATACAAGAGTATATAGGTGGTGAACATGTTTTTAGAGTATATAACTGCTACGATGGTTGCGCCATAGAGTCTCTAAAAAACACAGTGCAAAATTGATTCTACTCCGTGAGCCAGGTCAATAACTCCATGTAGTGAGCATTTTCTTTCCATTTTTATGGTCATATTAGTTATTAGACATGAGAATCTTATTGGATAACATGTTTGCAGAGTCTAAAAATCCTAGGAAGCTTGTACCATAGAGTCAGTAAAAAGTCAAAGTGCAGAGCTGATTCTACTCCGTGAGCCAGGTCTAGAACTACTTTAAGTAAGCATTTTCTTGCCATTTTTATGGTCAAATTAGTTATTAGACATGAGAATATAGTTGGAAAATATGTTTTTAGATTATAAAAATGCTAGGAATTTTGCGCCATAGTGTCACTAAAAAGTCAAAGTGCGGAGCATATTCTACTCTGTGAGCCAGGTCAGGAAGTCATTGAAGTGAGCATTTTTTCTTTCCATTTTTATAGTCAAATTAGTTATTATACAAGAGTATATAGGTGGTGAACATGTTTTTAGAGTATATAATTGCTACAAAGCTTGCGCCATAGAGTCTCTAAAAAACACAGTGCAGAGTTGATTCTACTCCGTGAGCCAGGTCAAGAACTCCTTGAAGTGAGCATTTTCTTTCCATTTTTATGGTCATATTAGTTATTAGACACGAGAATCTTGTTGGAGAACATGTTTACAGAGTATAAAAATCCTAGGAAGCTTGCACCATAGAGTTAGAAAGAAAAGTCAAAGTGCAGAGATGATTCTACTCCGTGAGACAGGTCTAGAACTACTTTAAGTAAGCGTTTTCTTGCCATTTTTACTCCGTGAGCTTGCGCCATAGAGTATATACCAGCTATGAAGCTTGCGCCATAGAGTCACTAAAAACACAGTGCAGAGTTGATTCTACTCCGTGAGCCAGGTCAATAACTCCTTGTAGTGAGCATTTTCTTTCCATTTTTAAGGTCATAGTAGTTATTAGACATGAGAATCTTATTGGATAACATGTTTGCAGAGTATAAAAATCCTAGGAAGCTTGCACCATAGAGTCAGTAAAAAGTCAAAGTGCAGAGATGATTCTACTCCGTGAGCCAGGTCTAGAACTACTTTAAGTAAGCATTTTCTTGCCATTTTTATGGTCAAATTATTTATTAGACATGAGAATATAGTTGGAAAATATGTTTTTAGATTATAAAAATGCTAGGAAGTTTGCGCCATAGTGTCACTAAAAAGTCAAAGTGCGGAGCATATTCTACTCTGTGAGCCAGGTCAGGAAGTCATTGAAGTGAGCATTTTTTCTTTCCATTTTTATAGTCAAATTAGTTATTATACAAGAGTTTATAGGTGGTGAACATGTTTTTAGAGTATATAACTGCTACGAAGCTTGCGCCATAGAGTCTCTAAAAAACACAGTGCAAAATTGATTCTACTCCGTGAGCCAGGTAAATAACTCCTTGTAGTGAGCATTTTCTTTCCATTTTTATGGTCATATTAGTTATTAGACATGAGAATCTTATTGGATAACATGTTTGCAGAGTATAAAAATCCTAGGAAGCTTGTACCATAGAGTCAGTAAAAAGTCAAAGTGCAGAGCTGATTCTACTCCATGAGCCAGGTCTAGAACTACTTGAAGTGAGTATTTTCTTGCCATTTTTATGGTCAAATTAGTTATTAAACATGAGAATATAGTTGGAAAATATGTTTTTAGATTATAAAAATGCTAGGAAGATTGCGCCATAGTGTCACTAAAAAGTCAAAGCGCGGAGCATATTCTACTCTGTGAGCCAGGTCAGGAAGTCATTGAAGTGAGCATTTTTTCTTTCCATTTTTATAGTCAAATTAGTTATTATACAAGAGTATATAGGTGGTGAACATGTTTTTAGAGTATATAACTGCTACAAAGCTTGCGCCATAGAGTCTCTAAAAAACACAGTGCAGAGTTGATTCTACTCCGTGAGCCAGGTCAAGAACTCCTTGTAGTGAGCATTTTCTTTCCATTTTTATGGTCATATTAGTTATTAGACACAAGAATCTTGTTGGAGAACATGTTTACAGAGTATAAAAATCCTAGGAAGCTTGCACCATAGAGTCAGTAAAAAGTCAAAGTGCAGAGATGATTCTACTCCGTGAGCCAGGTCTAGAACTACTTTAAGTAAGCATTTTCTTGCCATTTTTACTCCGTGAGCTTGTGCCATAGAGTATATACCAGCTATGAAGCTTGCGCCATAGAGTCACTAAAAACACAGTGCAGAGTTGATTCTACTCCGTGAGCCAGGTCAATAACTCCTTGTAGTGAGCATTTTCTTTCCATTTTTATGGTCATAGTAGTTATTAGACATGAGAATCTTATTGGATAACATGTTTGCAGAGTATAAAAATCCTAGGAAGCTTGCACCATAGAGTCAGTAAAAAGTCAAAGTGCAGAGATGATTCTACTCCGTGAGCCAGGTCTAGAACTACTTTAAGTAAGCATTTTCTTGCCATTTTTATGGTCAAATTAGTTATTAGACATGAGAATATAGTTGGAAAATATGTTTTTAGATTATAAAAATGCTAGGAAGTTTGCGCCATAGTGTCACTAAAAAGTCAAAGTGCGGAGCATATTCTACTCTGTGAGCCAGGTCAGGAAGTCATTGAAGTGAGCATTTTTTCTTTCCATTTTTATAGTCAAATTAGTTATTATACAAGAGTTTATAGGTGGTGAACATGTTTTTAGAGTATATAACTGCTACGAAGCTTGCGCCATAGAGTCTCTAAAAAACACAGTGCAAAATTGATTCTACTCCGTGAGCCAGGTAAATAACTCCTTGTAGTGAGCATTTTCTTTCCATTTTTATGGTCATATTAGTTATTAGACATGAGAATCTTATTGGATAACATGTTTGTTGAGTATAAAAAACCTAGGAAGCTTGTACCATAGAGTCAGTAAAAAGTCAAAGTGCAGAGCTGATTCTACTCCATGAGCCAGGTCTAGAACTACTTGAAGTGAGTATTTTCTTGCCATTTTTATGGTCAAATTAGTTATTAAACATGAGAATATAGTTGGAAAATATGTTTTTAGATTATAAAAATGCTAGGAAGCTTGCGCCATAGTGTCACTAAAAAGTCAAAGCGCGGAGCATATTCTACTCTGTGAGCCAGGTCAGGAAGTCATTGAAGTGAGCATTTTTTCTTTCAATTTTTATAGTCAAATTAGTTATTATACAAGAGTATATAGGTGGTGAACATGTTTTTAGAGTATATAACTGCTACGAAGCTTGCGCCATAGAGTCTCTAAAAAACACAGTGCAGAGTTGATTCTACTCCGTGAGCCAGGTCAAGAACTCCTTGTAGTGAGCATTTTCTTTCCATTTTTATGGTCATATTAGTTATTAGACATGAGAATCTTGTTGGAGAACATGTTTACAGAGTATAAAAATCCTAGGAAGCTTGCACCATAGAGTCACTAAAGAGTCTAAGTGCAGAGCTGTTTCTACTCCGTGAGCCAGGTCTAGAACTACTTGAAGTGAGTATTTTCTTGCCATTTTTATGGTAAAATTAGTTATTAGACATGAGAATATAGTTGGAAAATATGTTTTTAGATTATAAAAATGCTAGGAAGCTTGCGCCATAGTGTCGATAAAAAGTCAAAGTGCAGAGCTTATTCTACTCTGTGAGCCAGGTCAGGAAGTCATTGAAGTGAGCATTTTTTCTTTCCATTTTTATAGTCAAATTAGTTATTATACACGACTATATAGGTGGAGAACATGTTTTTAGAGTATATAACTTCTACGAAGCTTGCGCCATAGAGTCTCTAAAAACACACAGTGCAGAGTTGATTCTACTCCGTGAGCCAGGTCATGAACTCCTTGTAGTGAGCATTTTCTTTCCATTTTTATGGTCATAGTAGTTATTAGACATGAGAATCTTGTTGGAGAACATGTTTGCAGAGTATAAAATCCTAGGAAGCTTGCACCATAGAGTCACTAAAAAGTCAAAGTGCAGAGCTGATTCTACTCCGTGAGCCAGGTCTATAACTACTTTAAGTGAGTATTTCCTTGCCATTTTTATGGACAAATTAGTTATTAGACATGAGAATATAGTTGGAAAATATATTTTTAGACTAAAAAAATTCTAGGAAGCTTGCGCCACAGTGTCACTAAAAAGTCAAAGTGCGGAGCTTATTCTACTCTGTGAGCCAGGTCAGGAAGTCATTGAAGTGAGCATTTTTTATTTCCATTTTTATAGTCCAATTAGTTATTATACAAGAGTATATAGGTGGAGAACATATTTTCAAAGTATATACCTGCTATGAAGCTTGCGCCATAGAGTCACTAAAAACACAGTGCAGAGTTGATTCTACTCCGTGACCCAGGTCAATAACTCCTTGTAGTGAGCATTTTCTCTCCATTTTTATGGACATATTAGTTATTAGACATGAGAATCTTATTGGATAACATGTTTGCAGAGTATAAAAATCCTAGGAAGCTTGCACCATAGAGTCAGTAAAAAGTCAAAGTGCAGAGCTGATTCTACTCCATGAGCCAGGTCTAGAACTACTTGAAGTGAGTATTTTCTTGCCATTTTTATGGTCAAATTAGTTATTAAACATGAGAATATAGTTGGAAAATATGTTTTTAGATTATAAAAATGCTAGGAAGCTTGCGCCATAGTGTCACTAAAAAGTCAAAGTGCGGAGCATATTCTACTCTGTGAGCCAGGTCAGGAAGTCATTGAAGTGAGCATTTTTTCTTTCCATTTTTATAGTCAAATTAGTTATTATACAAGATTATATAGGTGGTGAACATGTTTTTAGAGTATATAACTGCTACGAAGCTTGCGCCATAGAGTCTCTAAAAAACACAGTGCAGAGTTGATTCTACTCCGTGAGCCAGGTCAAGAACTCCTTGTAGTGAGCATTTTCTTTCCATTTTTATGGTCATATTAGTTATTAGACATGAGAATCTTGTTGGAGAACATGTTTACAGAGTATAAAAATCCTAGGAAGCTTGCACCATAGAGTCACTAAAAAGTCTAAGTGCAGAGCTGATTCTACTCCGTGAGCCAGGTCTAGAACTACTTGAAGTGAGTATTTTCTTGCCATTTTTATGGTCAAATTAGTTATTAGACATGAGAATATAGTTGGAAAATATGTTTTTAGATTATAAAAATGGTAGGAAGCTTGCGCCATTGTGTCACTAAAAAGTCAAAGTGCGGAGCTTATTCTACTCTGTGAGCCAGGTCAGGAAGTCATTGAAGTGAGCATTTTTTCTTTCCATTTTTATAGTCAAATTAGTTATTATACAAGAGTATATAGGTGGTGAACATGTTTTTAGAGTATATAACTGCTACGAAGCTTGCGCCATAGAGTCTCTAAAAAACACAGTGCAGAGTTGATTCTACTCCGTGAGTCAGGTCAAGAACTCCTTGTAGTGAGCATTTTCTTTCCATTTTTATGGTCATATTAGTTATTAGACATGAGAATCTTGTTGGAGAACATGTTTACAGAGTATAAAAATCCTAGGAAGCTTGCACCATAGAGTCAGTAAAAAGTCAAAGTGCAGAGATGATTCTACTCCGTGAGCCAGGTCTAGAACTACTTTAAGTAAGCATTTTCTTGCCATTTTTATGGTCAAATTAGTTATTAGACATGAGAATATAGTTGGAAAATATGTTTTTAGATTATAAAAATGCTAGGAAGTTTGCGCCATAGTGTCACTAAAAAGTCAAAGTGCGGAGCATATTCTACTCTGTGAGCCAGGTCAGGAAGTCATTGAAGTGAGCATTTTTTCTTTCCATTTTTATAGTCAAATTAGTTATTATACAAGAGTTATAGGTGGTGAACATGTTTTTAGAGTATATAACTGCTACGAAGCTTGCGCCATAGAGTCTCTAAAAAACACAGTGCAAAATTGATTCTACTCCGTGAGCCAGGTAAATAACTCCTTGTAGTGAGCATTTTCTTTCCATTTTTATGGTCATATTAGTTATTAGACATGAGAATCTTATTGGATAACATGTTTGCAGAGTATAAAAATCCTAGGAAGCTTGTACCATAGAGTCAGTAAAAAGTCAAAGTGCAGAGCTGATTCTACTCCATGAGCCAGGTCTAGAACTACTTGAAGAGAGTATTTTCTTGCCATTTTTATGGTCAAATTAGTTATTAAACATGAGAATATAGTTGGAAAATATGTTTTTAGATTATAAAAATGCTAGGAAGCTTGCGCTAGAGTGTCACTAAAAATTCAAAGTGCGGAGCTTATTCTACTCTGTGAGCCAGGTCAGGAAGTCATTGAAGTGAGCATTTTTTCTTTCCATTTTTTAGTCAAATTAGTTATTATACAAGAGTATATAGGTGGAGAACATTTTTTAGAGTATACAACTGCTACGAATCTTGCGCCACAGAGTCACTAAAAACGCACAATGCAGAGTTGATTCTACTCCGTGAGCCAGGTCAATAACTCCTTGTAGCGAGCATTTTCTTTACATTTTTATGGTCATATTAGTTATTAGACATGAGAATCTTGTTGGAGAACATGTTTGCAGAGTATAAAAATCCTAGGAAGCTTGAACCATAGAGTCACTAAAAAGTCAAAGTGCAGAGCTTATTCTACTCCGAGAGCGAGGTCAAGAAGTCCTTGAAGAGAGCATTTTATTTCCTTTTTTATGGACAAATTAGTTATTAAACTTGCTAATATTGATGGAAAAAATGTTTTTAGAGTATATAACTGCTACGAAATTTACACCATAGAGTCACTAAAAACTCACAGTGCAGAGTTGATTCTACTCTTTTGGTCAAGTCAAGAACTCCTTGAAGTGAGCATTTTCTATCCATTTTTATGGTCAAATTAGTTATTAGAAATGAGAATATTGTTGGAGAACATATTTTCAGAGTATCAAAATGCTAGGAAGCTTACGTCATAGAGTCACTAAAAAATCAAAGTGTAGAGCTTATTCTACTCCATGAGCCAGGTCAAGAAGTCCTTGAAGAGAGCATTTTATTTCCTTTTTTATGGAAAAATTAGTTATTAAACTTGTTAATATTGATGGAAAAAATTTTTTTAGAGTATATAACTGCTACGAAACTTGCACCATAGAGTCACTAAAAACTCATAGTGCAGAGCTGATTCTACTCTTTGGGCCAAGTCAAGAACTCCTTGATGTGAGCATTTTCTTGCCATTTTTATGGTCAAATTAGTTATTAGAAATGAGAATATAGTTGGAGAACATATTTTCAGAGTATAAAATGCTAGGAAGCTTGCGCTATAGAGTCACTAAAAAGTCAAAGTGCAGAGCTTATTCTACTCCGTGAGCCAGGTCAAGAAGTCCTTGAAGAGAGCATTTTATTTCCTTTTTTATGGACAAATTAGTCATTAAACTTGCTAATATTGATGGAAAAAATATTTTTAGAGTATATAACTACTACGAAACTTGCACCGTAGAGTCACTAAAAACACACAGTGCAGAGCTGATTCTACACTTTGGGCCAAATCAAGAACTCCTTGAAGTGAGCATTTTCTTGCCATTTTATGGTCAAATTAGTTATTAGAAATGAGAATATAGTTGGAGAACATATTTTCAGAGTATCAAAATGCTAGGAAGCTTGCGCCATAGTCTCATAAAGTCACTAAAAAGTCAAAGCACAGAGATTATTCTACTCCGTGAGCCATGTCAAGAAGTCCTTGAAGTGAGCATTTTATTTCCTTTTTTATGGACAAATTAGTTATTAAACTTGCTAATGTTGATGGATAAAATTTTTTATAGTATATAACTGCTACAAAACTTGCACCATAGAGTCACTAAAAACTCATTGTGCAGAGTTTATTATACTCTTTGAGCTATGTCAAGAACTCCATGAAGTGAGCATTTTCTTGCCATTTTATGGTCAAATTAGTTATTAGACATGAGAATATTGTTGGAAAATATGTTTTTAGATTATAAAAATGCTAGGAAGCTTGCGTCACAGTGTCACTAAAAAGTCAAAGTGCGGAGCTTATTCTACTCTATGAGCCAGGTCAGGAAGTCATTGAAGTGAGCATTTTTTATTTCCATTTTTATAGTCAAATTAGTTATTATACAAGAGTATATAGGTGGTGAACATGTTTTTAGAGTATATAACTGCTACGAAGCTTGCGCCATAAAGTCACTAAAAACACACAGTGCAGAGTTTATTCTACTCCGTAAGCCAGGTCAAGAACTCCTAGTAGTGAGCATTTTCTTTCCATTTTTATGGTCATATTAGTTATTAGACATGAGAATCTTGTTGGAGAACATGTTTGCAGAGTTTAAAAATCCTAGGAAGCTTGCACCATAGAGTCACTAAAAAGTCTAACTGCAGAGCAGATTCTACTCCGTGAGCCAGGTCTAGAAATACTTGAAGTGAGTATTTTCTTACCATTTTTATGGTCAAATTAGTTATTAGACATGAGAATATAGTTGGAAAATATGTTTTTAGATTATAAAAATGCTAGGAAGCTTGCGCCATAGTGTCACTAATAAGTCAAAGTGCGGAGCTTATTCTACTCTGTGAGCCAGGTCAGGAAGTCATTGAAGTGAGCGTTTTTTACTTCCATTTTTATAGTCAAATTAGTTATTATACAAGAGTATATAGGTGGAGAACATGTTTTCAAAGTATATAACTGCTACGAAGCTTTCGCCATAGAGTCACTAAAAACACAGTGCAGAGTTGATTCTACTCCGTGAGCCAGGTCAAGAACTCCTTGTTGTGAGCATTTTCTTTCCATTTTTATGGTCATATTAGTTATTAGACATGAGAATCTTATTGGAGAACATGTTTGCAGAGTATAAAAATCCTAGGAAGCTTGCACCATAGAGTCAAAGTGCAGAGCTGATTCTACTCCGTGAGCCAGGTCTAGAACTACTTGAAGTGAGTATTTTCTTGCCATTTTTATGATCAAATTAGTTATTAGATATGAGAATATAGTTGGAAAATATGTTTTTGGATTATAAAAATGCTTGGAAGCTTGTGCCATAGTGTCACTAAAAAGTCAAAGTGCGGAGCTTATTCTACTCTGTGAGCCAGGTAAGGAAGACATTGAAGTGAGCATTTTTTCTTTCCATTTTTATAGTCAAATTAGTTATTATACAAGAGTATATAGGAGGAGAACATGTTTTTAGAGTATATAACTACTACGAAGCTTGCGTCATAGAGTCTCTAAAAACACACAGTGCAGAGTTGATTCTACTCCGTGATACACGTCAAGAACTCCTTGTAGTGCGCATTTTCTTTCCATTTTTATGGTCATATTAGTTATTAGACATGAGAATCTTATTGGAGAACATGTTTGCAGAGTATAAAAATCCTAGGAAGCTTGCACCATAGAGTCACTAAAAAGTCAAAGTGCAGAGCTGATTCTACTCCGTGAGCTAGGTCTAGAACTACTTGAAGTGAGTATTTTCTTGCCATTTTTATGGTCAAATTAGTTATTAGATATGAGAATATAGTTGGAAAATATGTTTTTGGATTATAAAAATGCTAGGAAGCTTGCGCCATAGTGTCACTAAAAAGTCAAAGTGCGAAGCTTATTCTACTCTGTGAGCCAGGTCAGGAAGTCATTGAAGTGAGCATTTTTTCTTTCCATTTTTATAGTCAAATTAGTTATTATACAAGAGTATATAAGTGGCGAACATGTATTTAGAGTATATAACTGCTACGAAGCTTGCGCCATAGAGTCTCTAAAAACACACAGTGCAGAGTTGATTCTACTCCATGAGCCAGGTCAAGAACTCCTTGTAGTGAGCATTTTCTTCACATTTTTATGGTCATATTAGTTATTAGACATGAGAATCTTGTTGGAGAACATGTTTGCAGAGTATAAAAATCCTAGGAAGCTTGGACCATGGAGCCACTAAAAAGTCAAAGTGCAGAGCTGATTCTACTCCGTGAGCCATGTCTCGAACTACTTGAAGTGAGTATTTTCTTGCCATTTTTATGGTCAAATTAGTTATTAGATATGAGAATATAGTTGGAAAATATATTTTTAGATTATAAAAATGCTAGGAAGCTTGCGCCACAGTGTCACTAAAAAGTCAAAGTGCGGACCTTATTCTACTCTGTGAGCCAGGTCAGGAAGTCATTGAAGTGAGCATTTTTTCTTTCCATTTTTATAGTCAAATTAGTTATTATACAAGAGTATATAGGTGGCGAACATGTTTTTAGAATATATAACTGCTACGAAGCATGCGCCATAGAGTCTCTAAAAACACACAGTGTAGAGTTGATTCTACTCCGTGAGCCAGGTCAAGAACTCCTTGTAGTGAGCATTTTCTTTCCATTTTACGGTCATATTAGTTATTAGACATGAGAATCTTGTTGGAGAACATGTTTGCAGAGTATAAAAATTCTAGGAAGCTTGGACCATAGAGTCACTAAAAAGTCAAAGTGCAGAGCTGATTCTACTCCGTGAGCCAGGTCTAGAACTACTTTAAGTGAGTATTTTATTGCTATTTTTATTGTAAAATTAGTTATTATACATGAGAATATAGTTGGAAAATATATTTTTAGATTATAAAATTGCTAGGAAGCTTGCGCCACAGTGTCACTAAAAAGTCTAAGTGCGGAGCTTATTCTACTCTGCGAGCCAGGTCAGGAATTCATTGAAGTGAGCATTTTTTATTTCCATTTTTATAGTCAAATTAGTTATTATACAAGAGTATATAGGTGGAGAACATGTTTTCAAAGTATATAACTGCTACGAAGCTTGCGCCATAGAGTCACTAAAAACACAGTGCAGAGTTGATTCTACTCCGTGAGCCAGGTCAAGAACTACTTGTAGTGAGCATTTTCTTTCCATTTTTATGGTCATATTAGTTATTAGACATGAGAATATTATTGGAGAACATGTTTGCAGAGTATAAAAATCCTAGGAAGCTTGCACCATAGAGTCACTAAAAAGTCAAAGTGCAGAGCTGATTCTACTCCGTGAGCTAGATCTAGAACTACTTGAAGTGAGTATTTTCTTGCCATTTTTATGGTCAAATTAGATATTAGATATGATAATATAGTTGGAAAATATGTTTTTGGATTATAAAAATGCTAGGAAGCTTGCGCCATAGTGTCACTAAAAAGTCAAAGTGCGGAGCTTATTCTACTCTGTGAGCCAGGTCAGGAAGTCATTGAAGTGAGCATTTTTTATTTCCATTTTTATAGTCAAATTAGTTATTATACAAGAGTATATAGGTGGAGAACATGTTTTCAAAGTATATAATTGCTACGAAGCTTGCGCCATAGAGTCACTAAAAACACAGTGCAGAGTTGATTCTACTCCGTGAGCCAGGTCAAGAACTCCTTGTAGTGAGCATTTTCTTTCCATTTTTATGGTTATATTAGTTATTAGACATGAGAATATTATTGGAGAACATGTTTGCAGAGTATAAAAATCCTAGGAAGCTTGCACCATAGAATCACTAAAAAGTCAAAGTGCAGAGCTGATTCTACTCCGTGGGCCAGGTCTAAAACTACTTGAAGAGAGTATTTTCTTGCCATTTTTATGGTCAAATTAGTTATTAGATATGAGAATATAGTTGGAAAATATGTTTTTGGATTATAAAAATGCAAGGAAGCTTGTGCCATAGTGTCACTAAAAAGTCAAATTGCGGAGCTTATTCTACTCTGTGAGCCAGGTCTGGAAGTCATTGAAGTGAGCATTTTTTCTTTCCATTTTTACAGTCAAATTAGTTATTATACAAGATTATATAGGTGGAGAACATGTTTTTAGTGTATATAACTACTACGAAGCTTGCGCCATAGAGTCTCTAAAAACACACAGTGCAGAGTTGATTCTACTCCGTGAGCCAGGTCAAGAACTCCTTGTAGTGAGCATTTTCTTTCCATTTCTACGGTCATATAGTTATTAGACATGAGAATCTTGTTGGAGAACATGTTTGCAGAGTATAAAAATCCTAGGAAGCTTGCACCATAGAGTCACTAAAAAGTCAAAGTGCAGAGCTGATTCTACTCCGTGAGCCAGGTCTAGAACTACTTGAAATGAGTATTTTCTTGCCATTTTTATGGTCAAATTAGTTATTAGATATGAGAATATAGTTGGAAAATATGTTTTTGGATTATAAAAATGCTAGGAAGCTTGCGCCATATTATCACTAAAAAGTCAAAGTGCGGAGCTTATTCTACTCTATGAGCCAGGTCAGGAAGTCATTGAAGTGAGCATTTTTTCTTTCCATTTTTATAGTCAAATTAGTTATTATACAAGAGTATATAGGTGAAGAACATGTTTTTAGAGTATATAACTGCTACGAAGCTTGCGCCATAGAGTCACTAAAAAACAGTGCAGAATTGATTCTACTCCGTGAGCCAGGTCAAGAACTCATTGTAGTGAGCATTTTCTTTAAATTTTATGGTCATATTAGTTATTAGACATGAGAATCTTATTGGAGAACATGTTTGCAGAGTATAAAAATCCTAGGAAGCTTGCACCATAGAGTTACTAAAAAGTCAAAGTGCAGAGCTGATTCTACTCTGTGAGCCAGGTCTAAAACTAATTGAAGTGAGTATTTTCTTGCCATTTTTATGGTCAAATTAGTTATTAGACATGATAATATAGTTGGAAAATATGTTTTTAGATTATAAAAATGCTAGGAAGCTTGCGCCATAGTGTCATTAAAAAGTCAAAGTGCGGAGCTTATTCTACTCTGTGAGCCAGGTCAGGAAGTCATTGAAGTGAGCATTTTTTCTTTCCATTTTTATAGTCAAATTAGTTATTATACAAGAGTATATAGGTGGAGAACATGTTTTTAGAGTATATAACTGCTACGAAGCTTGCGCCATAGAGTCACTAAAAAACACAGTGCAGAATTGATTCTACTCCGTGAGCCAGGTCAAGAACTCATTGTAGTGAGCATTTTCTTTAAATTTTATGGTCATATTAGTTATTAGACATGAGAATCTTATTGGAGAACATGTTTGCAGAGTATAAAAATCCTAGAAAGCTTGCACCATAGAGTCACTAAAAAGTCAAAGTGCAGAGCTGATTCTACTCTGTGAGCCAGGTCTAAAACTAATTGAAGTGAGTATTTTCTTGCCATTTTTATGGTCAAATTAGTTAATAGACATGATAATATAGTTGGAAAATATGTTTTTAGATTATAAAATGCTAGGAAGCTTGCGCCATAGTGTCACTAAAAAGTCAAAGTGCGGAGCTTATTCTACTCTGTGAGCCAGGTCAGGAAGTCATTGAAGTGAGCATTTTTTCTTTCCATTTTTATAGTCAAATTAGTTATTATATAAGAGTATATAGGAGGAGAACATGTTTTTTGAGTATATAACTACTACGAAGCTTGCGCCATAGAGTTTCAAAAAACACACAGTGCAGAGTTGATTCTACTCCGTGAGCCAGGTCAAGAACTCCATGTAGTGAGCATTTTCTTCAATTTTTATGGACATATTAGTTATTAGACATGAGAATCTTGTTGGAGAACATGTTTGCTGAGTATAAAAATCCTAGGAAGCTTGCACCATAGAGTCACTAAAAAGTCAAAGTGCAGAGCTGATTCTACTCCGTGAGCCAGGTCTAGAACTACTTGAAGTGAGTATTTTCTTGCCATTTTTATGGTCAAATTAGTAAATAGACATGAGAATATAATTGGAAAATATGTTTTTAGGTTATAAAAATTATAGGAAGCTTTCGCCACAGTGTCACTAAAAAGTAAACGTGCGGAGCTTATTCTACTCTGTGAGCCAGGTCAGGAAGTCATTGAAGTTAGCATTTTTTATTTCCATTTTTATAGTAAAATTAGTTATTATACAAGAGTATATAGGTGGAGAACATGTTTTCAAAGTATATAACTGCTACGAAGCTTGCGCAATAGAGTCACTAAAAACATAGTGCAGAGTAGATTCTACTCCGTGAGCCAGGTCAAGAACTCCTTGTAGTGAGCATTTTCTTTCAATTTTTATTGACATATTAGTTATTAGACATGAGAATCTTGTTGGAGAACATGTTTGCAGAGTATAAAAATCCTAGGAAGCTTGCACCATAGAGTCACTAAAAAGTCAAAGTGCAGAGCTGATTCTACTCCGTGAGCCAGGTCTAGAACTACTTGTAGTGAGTATTTTCTTGCCATTTTTAAGGTCAAATTAGTTATTAGACATGAGAATATAGTTGGAAAATATGTTTTTAGGTTATAAAAATTATAGGAAGCTTTCGCCATAGTGTCACTAAAAAGTCAAAGTGCGGAGCTTATTCTACTATGTGAGCCAGGTCAGGAAGTCATTGAAGTGAGCATTTTTTCTTTCCATTTTTATAGTCAAATTAGTTATTATACAAGAGTATATAGGTGGAGAACATGTTTTTAGAGTATATAACTGCTACGAAGCTTGCGCCATAGAGTCACTAAAAAACACAGTGCAGAATTGATTCTACTCCGTGAGCCAGGTCAAGAACTCCTTGTAGTGAGCATTTTCTTTAAATTTTTATGGTCATATTAGTTATTAGACATGAGAATCTTATTGGAGAACCAGTTTCCAGAGTATAAAAATCCTAGGAAGCTTGTACCATAGAGTTACTAAAAAGTCAAAGTGCAGAGCTGATTCTACTCCGTGAGCCAGGTCTAGAACTACTTGAAGTGAGTATTTTATTGCCATTTTTATGGCCAAATTAGTTATTAGACATGATAATATAGTTGGAAAATATGTTTTTAGATTATAAAATTGCTAGGAAGTTTGCGCCATAGTGTCACTAAAAAGTCAAAGTGCGGAGCTTATTCTACTCTGTGAGCCAGGTCAGGAAGTCATTGAAGTGAGCATTTTTTCTTTCCATTTTTATAGTCAAATTAGTTATTATACAAGAGTATATAGATGGAGAACATGTTTTTAGAGTATATAACTACTACGAAGCTTGCGCCATAGAGTCTCTAAAAACACACAGTGCAGAGTTGATTATACTCCGTGAGCCAGGTCAAGAACTCCTTGTAGTGAGCATTTTCTTTCAATTTTTATGGACATATTAGTTATTAGACATGAGAATCTTGTTGGAGAACTTGTTTGCAGAGTATAAAAATCCTAGGAAGCTTGCACCATAGAGTCACTAAAAAGTCAATGTGCAGAGCTAATTCTACTCCGTGAGCCAGGTCTAGAACTACTTGAAGTGAGTATTTTCTTGCCATTTTTATGGTCAAATTAGTTAATAGACATGAGAATATAGTTGGAAAATATGTTTTTAGGTTATAAAAATTATAGAAAGCTTTCGCCACAGTGTCACTAAAAGTAAAAGTGCGGAGCTTATTCTACTTTGTGAGTCAGGTGATGAGTGTGTGAATTCACAAGTTTGGCGCTATGTTTTGTGCTAGTTTTGGAGAGTTTTGATGTGGAAATAGGTGGAAAACCTATATATATTGTGAATTAGCATGAATCAAGTGTTAGTGGAGCTATTTGAGTGTTTTCTTAGCAAAAATGGAGTGAAAGAGCCAAGAATCGAAGAGACGGAGTCGAAGCCACACGAACCGCCCAAGAATTAGGTGGGTTCGACCTAGTTGGAGGAGGGTTCGACCTCTCTAGCATGTCGAACCAACGTTGCTGAGCTTGCAGAAGAGGATTCGACCACGACTCGAGTGGTTCGACCTGTCCATCAGGTCGAACCATGGTCGAACCAGTTCGCAGGAAAGAGGATTCGACCACGACGTTTGAGTTCGACTTGCCAATTGGTCGAATCGGAAGCGGGAGTTGTCCAGTGTTGAGGTTCGACCTGGGGTTCGACCAAGGCCTAAGTGGTTCGACCTGTCCAGAAGGTCGAACCTGTGCAGAATTCTTCCAGTAGCGGGGTTCGACCTGGGGTTCGACCTGTGGCTAGTTGTTCGACCTGTTTGATGTGGTCGAACCTATGCGCGAGAACTTACCTTATCCGGATTTTTAAGGCCGAAACGAGTGAGATCACTTAGAAAGCCCATTCTAAGCCCTAGAGACGTGATTACAAGTATAAAAGGAGGCTTATACAGAGAATGAAGAGAGTTTTTGATCATCAATCATAAGAGAGACAAGAGTAGAGGTGGTGATCCATCCGGAGGGCTGTGACAGAGGTTCGCTGAAGGTTCAAGTAAGAATGATCAATCTAACCATGATTGTTCCTAGATCAATAATGGGCTAGAACCACCTTGGTAGTTCTAGGGTTATGAAAGTTTCATGATGTAATTCGTATTTCGTGTGTAAAACTCCGTACAACACTACCTGTGGTTTGTTTTATATAAGATTGCATATTTAATCCATACTCATAGTCGTTTTGTGCATCAATGATCGTTGTGTAGAGTCTGAATACATAACATGGTTATTGGTTGAGTACGTTCACTACTGAGCAGGGTTTATTGTTATAATTCTAAGTGAAGGGATTCCGAAGTCTTATTAGAACCGTCTTATATGAATATTCATGAATTAAATTGAATTCGGGTTGATGAATAGGATGAAGAGTATAACTTTATAGTACCTAAAAAGGGAGATCAAATCGGGTTAGATTCTAGACGTAGAAGATAATTGATTATGATAGTACCTAGAAAGGGGGGTGAAGTATATCTCTTGCTCCGATGTTATTCACACGTGTCAAGCGCATATTTACTTGTGTCTATAGAGTAAACTTGCATGGTCTAGTGATGCGTCCACAAACCACAGGGCAGAGTCGGACACCATCACATGATAATACGAATTGCTAGTGAAACTGGATGACCCGACGAAATACCTATTATTCTTATTGATCACAACTCACTTTTCTCTACTCTTACTATTTCTTTTTGCTATTTCGATTAGAATTTATTATCCATTAAACCTTTACAATTACCAAACATAGTCTAAAATATACTAGAAGATAACAAAATTTATATTTAACCATCCCTTGGGTTCGATATTGTAACTTGGTCATCTTCGCGACTACAATTGATATCCTTATACTTGAGGATTAATTTATGTGTTGAGAAAACCCCTATCAAGTTCTTGGCGCCATTGCCGGGGACGGTGTAAAATATATTTTTTTGTATTATTTCTAGTTTATTAGGACTATTTACCTTGTTTTGTTGTTTTCTTTCTTATTCGTTTTAGGTGTATGCTCACAAGATCAAAGAAAGGTAATCTTGAACCGTATAATCCTAAGATTGGAGCATCATCAAGAAAGAAGAAGAAGAAAAAGAGCAAGGCAAAGACAATTGACCCAACTGAAGCTCTGAATTTTGGAGTCGAGGTTGACGAGCAGATTTCGCAAATGATTGAGGCTACAACTGAAGTTAATTTGGAAGTAGAAACAGTCAACATGGCAGCGAATCCGGATAATCTAGCCATCCGAGAGGTTTTCAGAAATAATGGGGCTGGAAATTATGAGCTTTTAGGAGCAAGGGGAACTAACACAGCGTTCGATCTTCATCCCGCTCTTATTAGCATGATAGAAAGAAACTCCTTTTCAGGAGGGTCTTTCGAGGATCCGCAGCAGCATCTGAACAAGTTCTTGGGCTATGCAAGTACTCAAAAAGAGGTAGGAGAACATGAAGATGCTAGGAAGATCCTTTTGTTCAAATTCTCGCTTACTGAAAAGGCGAGGGATTGGTACGATACTATTAACGCAGCTGAGTGCACCACGTGGGAGCAATTGAAGTTAAGGTTCTTGGAAAGGTATATGCCACCTTCGAAGGTGTTTAAGATGAAGCAAGATATTAACCAATTTGCTATCAGTGGAGGTGAGAAATTTCATGAAGCGTGGGATAGATTCAAGGACATGCTTAGGAAGTGTCCTCAACATGGGTTATCTAAAGCCCAATATATCAGTATATTCTATAATGGATTGGACTGTAAATCAAGAGTGCTACTTGATGCTTCTTCTAATGGAGCATTGCTTACAAAGTCATCCGTTGAGGCCGAGAGATTGTTTGAAGACATAACGATGAATTCGAGGGATTGGCCTACTGATAGAGTTAGAGGTACGTATGTTCTTGGAAAGGTAGCTCAGGTTGAACAAGCAATGGTGAAAACAAAGTGAGAGGATGAGATCGTTTCGAGCTTGTCCAATATCAACAAGCTACTTGAGTCTCAACAGAAGCAGATCAGCGAGATATCTCAACGAGTGCCAATCATGCAACAAGAGATGATGAATAATGGAACCATCCAAGAAGAATTGGAGGAAGCAAATTATGCCATGGGTCAAAGTATTCAAGGAACGAGGTACCCAAATCAAGGAAACCGGAATCACCAAGGGAACTATCGAGGGAACTTTAATAATCGTGGTTCCTCTGGTAGTTATCAACAGCAACCAAGGAGGCCTGAATTTTCATGAAGCAATACGAACAATGCAGTGCAACTTCCGATGGGTGTTGATCCGGGAGAAAAGGTGGAAGAAGGGAAGCCTGGTTTTGAGGATACAGTGAACCGATACATGGTAAAGAATGATGAATGAGTGAACCGCCTTGAGGCAAAACTTGAGAAAAAGATTGATGATCACCACAGAGATTTGTCCACTCAAGTGAAAGATCTCATGTTGTTGATGGGTACAATTGTAGAGAATGTGAACACATTGACTCAAACTGTAGGAAAAGGGAAGTTTCCGTCTCAGAGTATAGAGAATCCGAAGTCGTGTAATGCCATCACACTGAGGTCGGGAACGCAGTACGAGGGACCGATGAGGCCGGAATCAAAGTTGGAATTTTCTAAGCCTCGGTTAGACCAAAATTTAGAGGGTTCGACCTGGCATACAGGTCGAACCATGGTAGAACCTCATCAACAAAAGCACTCTGTTTTGTCACAGGAACGGTTCGACCAACACTCAGAGGGTTCGACCTGGCATACAGGTCGAACCATGGTCGAACCTCATCGGCAAGAGCACTCTGTTTTGATGTAGGAACGGTTCGACCACGATCGAAATTGTTCGACCAACCCTTTAGGTCGAACCTAGGTCGAACCGGAGGATAGAGATTATACAGTGAAGCGGTTCGACCTCGGGGGCAATTATTCGACCTCCAATGCTGGTCGAACCCAAGTCGAACCTCCGGAGCAGAATGAGATCAGTCTTCCAGGAGAGAGGTTCGACCAATACCATCCTGGTTCGACCTCTCAAACTGGTCGAACCCTAGTCGAACCTCGCCAAGATGTTTTGATTGATGCACCTGATGTTCCTTTTGATGTTGATGCAACTCCAGTGGTACGGAATGAGCAAAGTACAGACATAATAGCTGAGAAAAAATGGGAAAGAGCTAAGCGGTTAAGAGCCGAAAAGGAGAAAGCGGAGAAGGTTGATCGTGATGAATGGGGGATTCCCAAAACAAAGATACCTCCACCGTTTCCCTACAAGCTAGTGAAGAAGGGGTTGGAAGAGAAGTTCAAGAAGTTTTCAGAGATAATGAACAGGATAAGCTTGAACATCCCTTTTTCAGAGGCAATCATGGAGATGCCATATTATTCCCGATTCCTTAAAGACATATTGATGAAGAAGCGAAGCTTAACCGGAGTTGAAACGGTAAACTTATCTGAGAATTATAGCTCAATTATTCAAAAGAAGTTTCCAGCAAAGATGAAAGATCCGGGGAGCTTTACTATTCTATGTGAGATCGGGAAGGGGCCAGCACGGCGAGCTTTGTGCGATCTAGGGGCAAGCATCAATTTGATGCCGTTGTCCATCTTTCAGAAGCTTAGTTTGGGGGAGCTGACTCCGACAACTGTTGCTCTCCAATTGGCAGATAGATCAATGACGTTTCCGAAAGGTATTATTGAAGATGTTCTTGTAAAGGTTGAGAAGCTAGCCTTTCCTGTGGATTTCCTTGTACTAGAAATGGATGATGACAAGGATAATGTTCCTTTAATCTTGGGGAGGCCATTCCTTGCTACGGCTGGAGCTATGATAGATGTTCGGAAGGGAGAACTGAAGTTGCGAATGGACAAAGAAGAGGTACTTTTCAACTTGGACAAAGCAATGAAGATGCCAATGGAGTCCCAATGTTATAGTATTGATGTGGTGGAGGAGATTGTGAAGGAGGATATGTCTCTGATCTTGTCAAAGGATCCTCTTGAGACATGTTTGATGGAGTCTCTTACTTATCCCACTACGGAGCTTGACGGACTTTCTAACGAGGTATGTATTGAATTTCTTGAAAACTTACTTGCTTTGGGTGATGACAGGTTTGCATTGGAAAGAAATAAGGTGGAAGAAGTCAAATGGACCAGGAAGTACTTGCCTTTGGATAACGAAAGCACTCCAATGGAAGAAACAAAAGAGGAGTTGAAACCATTGCCGGAACACTTGAAGTACGCTTTTCTTGGTGATAATGCACAATATCCGGTAATTGTATCTTCTTCCCTTAATGAGGATCAACTTGAGGAGTTATTAGATGTCTTAAGGAAATACAAGTCTACAATAGGGTGGTCACTTGATGATTTGAAAGGTATTAGTCCTTCGTATTGTATGCATAAGATTAGGTTGTTGGATGAAGCCAAGGCGAGTGTTCAAAATCAGCGTAGGGTGAATCCCGCAATTCAAGAGGTGATAAGGAAGCAAATCGTTACGTGGTTGGATGCTGGAATTATATATCCTATTAGTGATAGTCCCCATGTGAGTCCATTGCATGTAGTTGCTAAAAAGGGGGGCATGACTGTAGTGAAAGCTGAGGATGGAGAAGCTATAGCCACGAGGAATCCTACGGGATGGCGTACATGTGTGGATTACAGGAAATTAAATGAGAACAGGTGTAAGGACCATTTTCCTCTTCCTTTTTTGGATCAAATGTTGGATCGTCTTGCAGGGTATGAGTTTTATTGTTTCTTGGATGGATACTCAAGGTACAATCAAATCATGATTGCTCCCGAGGATCAAGAAAAGACCACTTTTACTTGTCCCTACGGGACCTTTGCTTTAGGAAGATGCCGTTTGGATTGTGTAATGCGCCTGCTACTTTTCAGAGATGCATGATGGCAATTTTTGATGGTTTGATAGAGAAGATCATGGAAGTATTCATGGACGATTTTTCAGTTTTTGGTTCTTCTTTTGATATTTGTTTGTCTAACCTTGCTATTGTTTTGAAGAGGTGTCAAGAAACTAATCTTGTCTTGAATTGGGAGAAGTGCCACTTCATGGTGAAGGATGGGATTGTTCTTAGGCATCATGTTTCCGCCAAGGGATTACGAGTAGATCGTGCTAAAGTGGTGGCAATTGAGAAGCTTCCACCACCGACCAATGATAGAGGAGTGCGGTCCTTCCTTGGACACGTCGGTTTTTACAGGAGATTCATAAAAGACTTCTAAAAATACTCTAAGCCCTTATCTCATTTACTTGAAAAGGATATTCCTTTTGTGTTTAATGATGAGTGTCTAACAGCTTTTCAAGTTTTGAAGGAGGCGCTTATTACTGTCCCTATCTTGATCACACCGGACTGGACTCAACCGTTTGTACTTATGTGTGATGCAAGTGATGTAGCATTGGGTGTGGTGCTTGGGCAGCTAAGGGAGAAGAAGTTCTGCGCCATTTACTACGCGAGTAAGACTTTCGATGCGGCACAGAAGAATTACACGGTGACTGAAAAGGAGTTTTTGGTTGTTGTGTATGCATTCGATAAGTTTCGTCAGTACTTGGTTGGCATGAAGACGATTGTGTATACGGATCATTCAGCGATTCGGTATTTGATGGAAAAGAAGGAGACGAAGCCTAGGATATAAGGTGGATTCTACTACTTCAGGAGTTTGACATGGAGATTCGGGATAAGAAAGGAACAGAAAATGTGTTGGCAGATCACTTGTCAAGGTTGGAGACTAGAGAGCATTGTGATAATTCTTTTGAGTATATTGAAGAAATGTTCCCTGATGAGAAGATCATGGCTTTGGCTGTTGAAGGAACTGAGCGAGCGTGTGTGGTCGCAGCGCAAGGTATGGATCCATGGTACGCGGATTATGTTAATTACATTGTCATTGGAGAAATTCCAAGGGATCTCAACCGATATCAACTTGTGAAATTTCGGAGGAAAGTTGAGACATTTATATGGTATGATCCGTTTGTTTACAAGATTTGTACAAATTCTATTGTCCGAAGATGTGTACCCGAGATGGAAATGGAGAGTGTGCTTGAGTTCTGCCATGCACAACCAAATGGGGGGCATTTCGGAGCGCAAAAGACTGCAGCTAAGGTACTTTAATCCGCTCTTTATTGGCCTACATTGTTTAGAGATAGTGAGAGCTATGTGGCATCTTGCGATAGATGTCAGCGCATGGGAAATATAGGTAGGAGAGATGAGATGCCAATGCAGCCTAGCATAGTTGTGGAGATATTTGATGTATGGGGGATCGATTTTATGGGGCCTTTTCCCCCGTCGAATGGGTTTCTCTACATTCTTCTTGCGGTGGATTATGTTTCAAAGTGGGTGGAAGCGATTCCTTCTCGTGTTAATGACTCGAAAATTGTTTTATCTTTCTTGATGAAGCATATTTTTACCCGTTATGGAGTTCCTAGAGCACTAATTAGTGATGGAGGTTCCCACTTCGTCAATAATTTTTTTGATAAGGTGCTTAAGGATTATGGTGTTAAGCATAGGGTTACTACACCCTATCATCCGCAAGCGAATGGGCAAGCAGAGGTCTCCAACCATCAAGTCAAGCAGATTCTGGAGAAAGTGGTTGGAACTAATAGAAAGGATTGGGCTATGAAGCTTGATGATGTATTATGGGGGTTTCAAACCGCTTACAAGACGGTGTTAGATATGTCACCGTATCAAATTGTCTATGGGAAGCCGTGCCACTTACCTGTAGAGATTCAACACAAAGTGTTTTGGGCTTTGCGACGCTTGAACTTGTCCCTTAAGGATGTGAAGGAGTTGAGGATAACTCACATGAATTAATTGGATGAGTTTAGGAGTCGTGCTTACAAGAATTCAGAGATTTATAAGGAAAGAATGAAGAGGTGGTATGATTCTAAGATCTCATACAAGGAGTTCAAGCAAGGAGATGAGGTACTACTTTTTAACTCTCGTTTGCAACTTTTTGCAGGCAAGTTGAAGTCTAAGTGGATGGGACCGTTCATGATTCATCGAGCCTTAGGAGGGGGAGTTTTGAGCTTATTGACAAAGATGGAGACGTTATCGCGGCGAATGGGCATCGGTTGAAGCATTATAGGTCGCCGGATGATGCATGTGTCATTTTTTATGATACCTTGATCTGATTTGGTACCGTCGTGACTCTCCGACGTTAAACATGAGCGCTTGTTGAGAGCTTACTCTTCCGTTTTATTGCTTTATTTCTTTTGTGTGAGTAAGAAATTTTTATATTTAAGATGCTTACTAATCGGCAATTACATCTCTTTTCAAACTTAGTTTCGACTTACGTTTTTACTAAGTTTGGGGGGGTGTGATGTTATTACCTCATTGAAGCATTAAGAGTATAATCTTTTCTTTGTATTGTTTGTTAGGGGAGTTAGTTTTTGCGGCCATATTGAAATTTTAATGATTTTGATATGACGATTTTTTACAACTTGCCTAATGTTCAGTGGTATTTGGTTGTGTTTTCTTTTACGGAGTTACTCATGAATGATGTTTTGTGGAACAATTTTGAAGTTGTGCTCTAGATTGTACCTAATGAAGATGTGTTGAAGCTTGAAGTGTGTAGTGAATGAAGAACACTCAGTTTTGAAAATCAGGAGGATGGTTCGACCAACACTAGGAGTGGTTCGACCAATGCCAGAGGTCGAACAGAAGCAGAGGAAGTCGAACCGGCGTCGAAAATTGTCCAGAGAGGAGGTTTGACCTAAGCCATAGTTGTTCGACCTGATCAGAAGGTTGAACCTAAGGTCGAACCAGTCAGTTCAAAGCACTCTGTTTTCCAGAAGAGGGGTTCGACCAAATCAAGGATGGTTCGACCTGATCAGCAAGTCGAACCCAGGTCGAACCGAGAAGATCATTTGTCCAGAAGAGAGGTTCGACCTCGTCATCCATGGTTCGACCTGTTCAGGAGGTCGAACCTGAGGTCGAACCAAGCCAGGTACGCGATTTAAGTTCGATTTTTCAGAGGGGTTCGATCACTTTTTCGAAACACCAAACCTCAAACCCTCTTCGAACCTCTACACCCTTACACAAATTCTTCAATTACACTTGATTTCACACCGACTACACAACACTACACCTTGAATTTTCAATTCGATAGCGGATTTGGGTGGATTTCGTCGCGAGTTAGGGCTGAAATCGCGATTTTTGGTTGTTTTGTGTTCTCGATCGGTTGTTCACCTTGGGCAAGTCAAAAGGTATGGTTTTCCAACTCAATTACTCTAGGATTGAAGGTTTAGGTAAGAAATTCGATGTGAATAAGAGGATTGATGTTGAGTATGGTTGAATTTCATGGTGAATGTTGATATTGTGATTGGTTCATATGAATTCTTGTTTCCTGGTTTTTGGTTGTTTGATTATTGATAGAACTTGAATTTTTATGAGGATTGATCAAGGATAGAACATATCATAGAATGAGCATGTTGATTTGGTTTGAAATTGATGAAATTGAAGTAGTTCATTGAGAGAAACATGTTGAATTTTTGATTGAATTGCTTGAATTGATTAATGCATGCTTGTTGGTTATGTTTTGATGATTAAAGAAGGTGTGATTGAAGATGTTTTGAGCATGTTGAATAAGCAAGTGGTGTTGAGATGATAGTTTGTGTGAATATGCATTGATGCTTGAAGTCTTGAGTAGAGTATGTGATGTGCTAGTAACATACTTGCTTTCTTGTCTTGTTGGTTGGATTGAAGTATTTGTTTTCAGGAAAGGGACAAGGATCAAGTAAAGGTAAAGGAAAGGCAGAGGAGGAAAGATCGAAGAAGAGGCATGACAGGCCTTCGAATTTGGACAAAGTGACAAGGAAACTGAGGCTACAAGATCGTTTACCCGATAACTTCAAGATTCAAATGCAAGATTGGGATGAGATCAAAGAGAAGTGGGAAGAAGTTTCAGACAAGATAGCTCGCACTCGATACCAAGATGATGAAGCAATGAGGATAATGAGAATAGGGGATGATATATTTTGGATGTTTGATCAAGTAGGGATCCGAAGATTCATGGAGTTGAAGAGGCCGACGTACTTCCATGTTACAGCAGAAGTAGTTTGCTCATTTGAGATGGAGAAAGACCCGCTTGGGTACCCATGTCAGTGTACGTTTCAGCTTGGCGAAGTGAGTAGGAGATAGACATCTGAGGATTTCAATGAGCTGTTTGAGACGCCTTTAGAGATCCCTCGTTTAGAAAATGCTGCATTCAGTGCAAAACGGTTTTGGAGGGAGATCACCGGGGAGATTCGTGATTATAAGACCAGACAGGCTCGTGCTTCCGGAATAAAGAACCCAGTCTTGAGGTACATGGACCGTGTCCTGAGCAACACGTTATTCGCCCGCTCGGAGGGGAGTGTTGTGTCTAGAGGAGAGCTTTACGCCCTGTGGTGTATGCTAAACGGGGTGAAGTTCAATGTTAGAGCTTATTTTATTGCGCAGCTGAATCGATTCAAGACCATTGGATTTCAAAAGGTGAATATTAGAGGGTTATTGACGATCGTGGCTGAGCATTACAACTTGGATCTCACCGGCTTTACACCAGTAGAAGGAGAACCCAATTTGATGCTGAGCACGTGCGTGAAGGGAGGATTTTCCCATTTTAGAAATGGAGATTGGTTTTTCACGAGGGGTCTCAAGCCTTTCGAATTTATGTTCCCCTTCGACGTGAGCAACTTGACAACTATTCGGGAAGCAAGGAATAAGTTAATGAATTGTCCTGGACATACCACCTTATCCGTGGCAGTGAAGTCGGGTGGTGATTGGAGAGCGGTAGCGCAGATGTGTGCTGAGGGGAGGATGGCTGAGTTATAGCAGATCGTTGATCAAGGAGAGTTCCGTCCACCTCAGCCACAGCAGCCTGAAGAGGAGGATCAGGTAGATGAGCAGCCGGAGATGGAGATTCCGGGAGAAGAGCAGCATGATGCGCCTCAGCATGCTCTGATACCGCAGCAGCGGCGAGCAGTTCCAGGTACCCGGGAGCAGCTTCGCTTGATTCATGAGCAGCTGATCGCGGTGGTAGCTGCACAGTAGGAGACGAACAAGCAGCTCGCGCTCGCTAACGCCAACTACGCCACGCTGAACGAAAGGTACTCTGCTTTGGATGAGCGTGTTGGTAGAGTGAGTAGTCGAGTGGATATGATGGATATGCACATTACCAGTCTGTGCCGAGCTGTGGAAAATGGGATGGATGAGGATGACGATGATGATGAGGATGATGATGCTCCTAGAGAGTAGTTTTAGGTTTTCTTTTGGCCTCTCCGATTCATCTTATCTCCCATTCTTCTTTTTATTTTTTACAGATTGGGGTGTGATTCATGTGTGAGTGGCATGTACTTGATATAGTTGATCTTGTATCATTGTTTTGTATATGGGTTATTAATTATGTGCATTCATGTGTTTACGTGTTTATTTTCATTGGAAAGAGCATGAATAATTTGTTAAGTATATGGAATTCATGAGGAATTGATTTTGATTATGTGCTACGAGGAGTATTAGGAATTGATTACCTATGTGAGGATTTGAGCCTTTATCATGATTAATCATGATAGTTTATTTTTGAGACAATCATTCGTATGAACGTATTCTAGAACTTGGCTTTGAGTCTTGTGTGAAACTTACAATTGATGAAATATTAGGATATGATCTTAGGCCATTTTTGATTAATTGAGTCACTTAGCCAAATTTTACCTTTCCTAATGATTTTATAAATCTTTGGTAGCCCTGTTTGAGCCTTTTAAAAGCCTTTTCTTTGGCAAGCCAAATATAAGAGCCTTAATTACCTTTTTTGAGCTTTGAAAATACCCTATTCATTGGTAGAGAGAATAAGGTGAATAAGTGTGGAAGAAGAAAAGGAAGATGGAATGAGGTTTAGTAAGAAAAATGCATGGTTAAATCTAGTTAGGGGTAGTGCCTGAAATTGGTACCCCGAATTGCTTATACATGGGGCTTGAAGTTTTTAAGAAGCAGCCGAACGATGTTCGAGAAGGGTAGTGCCTACAACTGGTACCCGAGCGATCAAAAGAAGAATGATGTTGATGCAAGGAAGAGAAGGAATATTGAAAATTGCAAGTGCAAGAGAAGAATTGGAGGAGAATATGAAGCCGAATGAGAAATCAAGAACCTCCAAGGTAACTCTCTACTAGTGTCTTAAGTAACTATGACCAAATTTTCCTACCCTTTCCAAAGAGCCAACATTACAACCTAGAAACAAGTCCTTTGTGATCCTAGTATTAATCTAATGTAAGTTGATTTTTGAGACCTTTGTCAAGCTTATGGTCACGCGTGAATATGAATTGATATGAGTGTTTATACTAGCCTATAGTGCCTCACGCACGAGCGAAAGAGAGTAAAAACTTATCTTGTCAGCGAGATTACTTAGTACTCCGAATGGTGTGTGATTGGATTGATTTTACATGAGTGAAATATATGATGCAAGTAATTCATGTTTGATTCAATGAAGTGGCATGTGTAATATGTGTTGTACTAGATCTTGTTGAATTATACACGACTCCTGTGGTTTAAATTGGTTGCCTCGGGACGAGCAACATGCAAGTTTGGGGGTTTGATGAGTGTGTAAATTCACAAGTTTGGCGCTATGTTTTGTGCTAGTTTTGGAGAGTTTTGATGTGGAAATAGGTGGAAAACCTATATATATTGTGAATTAGTATGAAACAGGTGTTAGTGGAGCTATTTTAGTGTTTTCTTAGCAAAAACGGAGTGAAAGAGCCAAGAATCGAAGAGACGGAGTCAAAGCCACATGAACCGCCCATGAATTAGGTGGGTTCGACCTGGTTGGAGGAGGGTTCGACCTCTCCAGCAGGTCGATCCAACGTTGCTGAGCTTGTAGAAGAGGATTTGACCACGACTCGAGTGGTTCGACCTGTCCATCAGGTCGAACCATGGTCGAACCAGTTCGCAGGAAAGAGGATTCGACCACGACGTTTGAGTTCAACTTGCCAGTTGGTCGAATCGGGAGCGGGAGTTGTCCAGTGTTGAGGTTCGACCTGGGGTTCGACCAAGGCCTAAGTGGTTCGACCTGTCCAGAAGGTCGAACCTGTGCAGAATTCTTCCAGTAGCGGGGTTCGACCTGGGGTTCAACCTGTGGCTAGTTGTTCGACCTGTTTGACGTGGTCTAACCTATGCGCGAGAACTTACCTTATCCAGATTTTCGAGGCCAAAACGCGTGAGATCACTTAGAAAGCCCATTCCAAGCCCTAGAGACGTGATTACAAGTATAAAAGGAGGCTCATACAGAGAATGAAGAGAGCTTTTGATCATCAATCATAAGAGAGACAAGAGTAGAGGTGGTGATCCATCCGGAGGGCTGTGACAGAGGTTCGCTGAAGGTTCAAGTAAGAATGATCAATCTAACCATGATTGTTCCTAGATCAATCATGGGCTAGAACCACCTTGGTAGTTCTAGGGTTATGAAAGTTTCATGATGTAATTCGTATTTCGTGTGTAAAACTCCGTAAACCACTACCTGTGGTTTGTTTTATATAAGATTGAATATTTAATCCATACTCATAGTCGTTTTGTGCATCAATGATCGTTGTGTAGAGTCTGAATACATAACATGGTTATTGGTTGAGTGCGTTCACTACTGAGCAGGGTTTATTGTTATAATTCTAAGTGAAGGGATTCCGAAGTCTTATTAGAACCATCTTATATGAATATTCATGAATTGAATTAAATTCGTGTTGATGAATAGGATGAAGAGTATAACTTTATAGTACCTAAAAAGGTAGATCAAATCAGGTTAGATTCTAGACGTAGAAGATAATTGATTATGATAGTACCTAGAAAGGGGGGTGAAGTTTATCTCTTGCTCCGATGTTATTCACACGTGTCAAGCATATTTACTTGTGTCTATAGAGTAAACTTACATGGTCTAGTGATGCGTCCACAAACCACAGGGCAGAGTTGGACACCATCACATGAAAGTACGAATTGCTAGTGAAACTGGATGACCCGACGAACTACCTATTATTCTTATTGATCACAACTCACTTTTCTCTACTCTTACTATTTCTTTTTGCTATTTCGATTAGAAATTATTATCCATTAAACCTTTACAATTACCAAACATAGTCTAAAATATACTAGAAGATAACAAAATTGATATTTAACCGTCCCTTGGGTTCGATATTGTAACTTGGTCATCTTCGCGACTACAATTGATATCCTTATACTTGAGGATTAATTTGTGTGTTGAGAAAACCCCTATCACCAGGTCAGGAAGTCATTGAAGTGAGCGTTTTTTATTTCCATTTTTATAGTCAAATTAGTTATTATACAAGAGTATATAGGTGGAGAACATGTTTTCAAAGTATATAACTGCTACGAAGCTTGCGCAATAGAGTCACTAAAAACACAGTGCAGAGTAGATTCTACTCCATGAGCCAGGTCAAGAACTCCTTGTAGTGAGCATTTTCTTTCAATTTTTATGGACATATTAGTTATTAGACATGAGAATCTTGTTGGAGAACATGTTTGCAGAATATAAAAATCCTAGGAAGCTTGCACCATAGAGTCACTAAAAAGTCAAAGTGCAGAGCTAATTCTACTCCGTGAGCCAGGTCTAGAACTACTTGTAGTGAGTATTTTCTTGCCATTTTTAAGGTCAAATTAGTTATTAGACATGAGAATATAGTTGGAAAATATGTTTTTATGTTATAAAAATTATAGGAAGATTTCGCCATAGTGTCACTAAAAAGTCAAAGTGCGGAGCTTATTCTACTCTGTGAGACAGGTCAGGAAGTCATTGAAGTGAGCATTTTTTCTTTCCATTTTTATAGTCAAATTAGTTATTATAAAAGAGTATATAGGTGGAGAACATGTTTTTAGAGTATATAACTGCTACGAAGCTTGCGCCATAGAGTCACTAAAAAACACAGTGCAGAATTGATTCTACTCCGTGAGCCAGGTCAAGAACTCCTTGTAGTGAGCATTTTCTTTAAATTTTTATGGTCATAATAGTTATTAGACATGAGAATCTTATTGGAGAATATGTTTGCAGAGTATAAAAATCCTAGGAAGCTTGCACCATAGAGTCACTAAAAAGTCAAAGTGCAGACCTGATTCTACTCCGTGAGCCAGGTCTATAACTACTTGAAGTGAGTATTTTCTTGCCATTTTTATGGTCAAATTAGTTATTAGACATGATAATATAGTTGGAAAATATGTTTTTAGATTATAAAAATGCTAGGAAGCTTCCGCTATAGTGTCACTAAAAAGTCAAAGTGTGGAGCTTATTCTACTCTATGAGCCAGGTCATGAAGTCATTGAAGTGAGCATTTTTTCTTTCCATTTTTATAGTAAAATTAGTTATTATACAAGTTTATATAGGAGGAGAACATGTTTTTAGAGTATATAACTACTACGAAGCTTGCGCCATAGTCTCTAAAAACACACAGTGCAGAGTTGATTCTACTCCGTGAGCCAGGTCAAGAACTCCTTGTAGTGAGCATTTTCTTTCAATTTTTATGGATTTATTAGTTATTAGACATGAGAATCTTGTTGGAGAACATGTTTGCAGAGTATAAATATCCTAGGAAGCTTGCACCATAGAGTCACTAAAAAGTCAATGTGCAGAGCTGATTCTACTCCGTGACCCAGGTCTAGAACTACTTGAAGTGAGTATTTTCTTGCCATTTTTATGGTCCAATTTGTTATTAGACATGAGAATATAGTTGGAAAATATGTTTTTAGGTTATAAAAATTATAGGAAGCTTTTGCCACAGTGTCACTAAAAAGTAAAAGTGCGGAGCTTATTCTACTCTGTGAGCCAGGTCATGAAGTCATTGAAGTGAGCATTTTTTCTTTCCATTTTTATAGTCAAATTAGTTATTATACAAGAGTATATAGTTGGAGAACATGTTTTCAAAGTATATAACTGCTACGAAGCTTGCGCCATAGAGTCACTAAAAACACAGTGCAGAGTTAATTCTACTCCGTGAGATAGATCAAGAACTCCTTGTAGCGAGCATTTTCTTTCCATTTTTATGGTCATATTAGTTATTAGACATGAGAATCTTATTGGAGAACATGTTTGCAGAGTATAAAAATCCTAGGAAGCTTGCACCATAGAGTCACTAAAAAGTCAAAGTGCAGAGCTGATTCTACTCCGTTAGCCAGGTCTAGAACTACTTGAAGTGAGTATTTTCTTGCCATTTTTATGGTCAAATTAGTTTTTTGATATGAGAATATAGTTGGAAAATATATTTTTGGATTATAAAAATGCTAGGAAGCTTGCGCCGTAGTGTCACTAAAAAGTCAAAGTGCGGAGCTTATTCTACTCTATGAGCCAGGTCAAGAAGTCATTGAAGTGAGCATTTTTTTTCCATTTTTATAGTCAAATTAGTTATTATACAAGAGTATATAGGTTGAGAACATGTTTTTAGAGTATATAACTGCTACGAAGCTTGCGCCATAGAGTCTCTAAAAATGCACAGTGAAGAGTTGATTCCACTCCGTGACCCAGGTCAAGAACTCCTTGTAGTGAGCATTTTCTTTCAATTTTTATGGACATATTAGTTATTATACATAAGATTCTTGTTGGAGAACATGTTTGCAGAGTATAAAAAATCCCAGGAAGCTTGCACCATAGAGTCACGAAAAAGTCAAAGTGCAAAGCTGATTCTACTCCGTGAGCCAGGTCTAGAACTACTTGAAGTGAGTATATTCTTGCCATTTTTATGGTCAAATTAGTTATTAGAGATGAGAATATAGTTGGAAAATATGTTTTTAGGTTATAAAAATTATAGGAAGCTTTCGCCACAGTGTCACTAAAATGTCAAAGTGCGGAGCTTATTCTACTCTGTGAGCCAGGTCATGAAGTCATTGAAGTGAGCATTTTTTCTTTCCATTTTTATAGTCAAATTAGTTATTATACAAGAGTATATAGGTGGAGAACAGGTTCTTAGAGTATATAACTGCTACGAAGCTTGCGCCATAGAGTCTCTAAAAATGCATAGTGAAGAGTTGATTCTACTCCGTGAGCCAGGTCAAGAACTCCTTGTAGTGAGCATTTTCATTCCATTTTTATGGTCATATTAGTTATTAGACATAAGAAACTTGTTGGAGAACATGTTTGCAGAGTATAAAAATCCTAGGAAGCATGCACCATAGAGTCACTAAAAAGTCAAAGTGAAGAGTTGATTCTACTCCATGAGCCAGGTCTAGAACTACTTTAAGTGAGTATTTTCTTGCTATTTTTATGGTCAAATTAGTTATTAGACATGAGAATATAGTTGGAAAATATGTTTTTAGATTATAAAAATGATAGGAAGCTTGCGCCAAAGTGTCACTAAAAAGTCAAAGGGCGGAGCTTATTCTACTCTGTGAGCCAGGTCAGGAAGTCATTGAAGTGAGCATTTTTTCTTTCCATTTTTATAGTGAAATTAGTTATTATACAAGAGTATATAGGAGGAGAACATGTTTTTAGAGTATATAACTGCTATGAAGCTTGCGCCATAGAGTCTCTAAAAATGCACAGTGAAGAGTTGATTCTACTCCGTGAGCCAGGTCAAGAACTCCTTGTAGTGAGCATTTTCTTTCAATTTTTATGGACATATTAGTTATTATACATAAGATTCTTGTTGGAGAACATGTTTGCAGAGTATAAAAAATCCTAGGAAGCTTGCACCATAGAGTCACGAAAAAGTCAAAGTGCAAAGCTGATTCTACTCCATGAGCCAGGTCTAGAACTACTTGAAGTGAGTATTTTCTTGCCATTTTTATGGTCAAATTAGTTATTAGACATGAGAATATAGTTGGAAAATATGTTTTTAGATTATAAAAATGATAGGAAGCTTGCGCCATAGTGTCACTAAAAAGTCAAAGTGCGGAGCTTATTCTACTCTGTGAGCCAGGTCAGGAAGTCATTGAAGTGAGCATTTTTTCTTTCCATTTTTATAGTGAAATTAGTTATTATACAGGAGTATATAGGAGGAGAACATGTTTTTAGAGTATATAACTACTACGAAGCTTGCGCCATAGTCTCTAAAAACACACAGTGCAGAGTTGATTCTACTCCGTGAGCCAGGTCAAGAACTCCTTGTAGTGAGCATTTTCTTTCAATTTTTATGGATTTATTAGTTATTAGACATGAGAATCTTGTTGGAGAACATGTTTACAGAGTATAAATATCCTAGGAAGCTTGCACCATAGAGTCACTAAAAAGTCAATGTGCAGAGCTGATTCTACTCCGTGAGCCATGTCTAGAACTACTTGAAGTGAGTATTTTCTTGCCATTTTTATGGTCCAATTAGTTATTAGACATGAGAATATAGTTGGAAAATATGTTTTTAGGTTATAAAAATTATAGGAAGCTTTTGCCACAGTGTCACTAAAAAGTAAAAGTGCGGAGCTTATTCTACTCTGTGAGCCAGGTCATGAAGTCATTGAAGTGAGCATTTTTTCTTTCCATTTTTATAGTCAAATTAGTTATTATACAAGAGTATATAGTTGGAGAACATGTTTTCAAAGTATATAACTGCTACGAAGCTTGCGCCATAGAGTCACTAAAAACACAGTGCAGAGTTAATTCTACTCCGTGAGATAGATCAAGAACTCCTTGTAGCGAGCATTTTCTTTCCATTTTTATGGTCATATTAGTTATTAGACATGAGAATCTTATTGGAGAACATGTTTGCAGAGTATAAAAATCCTAGGAAGCTTGCACCATAGAGTCACTAAAAAGTCAAAGTGCAGAGCTGATTCTACTCCGTTAGCCAGGTCTAGAACTACTTGAAGTGAGTATTTTCTTGCCATTTTTATGGTCAAATTAGTTTTTTGATATGAGAATATAGTTGGAAAATATATTTTTGGATTATAAAAATGCTAGGAAGCTTGCGCCGTAGTGTCACTAAAAAGTCAAAGTGCGGAGCTTATTCTACTCTATGAGCCAGGTCAAGAAGTCATTGAAGTGAGCATTTTTTTTCCATTTTTATAGTCAAATTAGTTATTATACAAGAGTATATAGGTTGAGAACATGTTTTTAGAGTATATAACTGCTACGAAGCTTGCGCCATAGAGTCTCTAAAAATGCACAGTGAAGAGTTGATTCCACTCCGTGACCCAGGTCAAGAACTCCTTGTAGTGAGCATTTTCTTTCAATTTTTATGGACATATTAGTTATTATACATAAGATTCTTGTTGGAGAACATGTTTGCAGAGTATAAAAAATCCCAGGAAGCTTGCACCATAGAGTCACGAAAAAGTCAAAGTGCAAAGCTGATTCTACTCCGTGAGCCAGGTCTAGAACTACTTGAAGTGAGTATATTCTTGCCATTTTTATGGTCAAATTAGTTATTAGAGATGAGAATATAGTTGGAAAATATGTTTTTAGGTTATAAAAATTATAGGAAGCTTTCGCCACAGTGTCACTAAAATGTCAAAGTGCGGAGCTTATTCTACTCTGTGAGCCAGGTCATGAAGTCATTGAAGTGAGCATTTTTTCTTTCCATTTTTATAGTCAAATTAGTTATTATACAAGAGTATATAGGTGGAGAACAGGTTCTTAGAGTATATAACTGCTACGAAGCTTGCGCCATAGAGTCTCTAAAAATGCATAGTGAAGAGTTGATTCTACTCCGTGAGCCAGGTCAAGAACTCCTTGTAGTGAGCATTTTCATTCCATTTTTATGGTCATATTAGTTATTAGACATAAGAAACTTGTTGGAGAACATGTTTGCAGAGTATAAAAATCCTAGGAAGCATGCACCATAGAGTCACTAAAAAGTCAAAGTGAAGAGTTGATTCTACTCCATGAGCCAGGTCTAGAACTACTTTAAGTGAGTATTTTCTTGCTATTTTTATGGTCAAATTAGTTATTAGACATGAGAATATAGTTGGAAAATATGTTTTTAGATTATAAAAATGATAGGAAGCTTGCGCCAAAGTGTCACTAAAAAGTCAAAGGGCGGAGCTTATTCTACTCTGTGAGCCAGGTCAGGAAGTCATTGAAGTGAGCATTTTTTCTTTCCATTTTTATAGTGAAATTAGTTATTATACAAGAGTATATAGGAGGAGAACATGTTTTTAGAGTATATAACTGCTATGAAGCTTGCGCCATAGAGTCTCTAAAAATGCACAGTGAAGAGTTGATTCTACTCCGTGAGCCAGGTCAAGAACTCCTTGTAGTGAGCATTTTCTTTCAATTTTTATGGACATATTAGTTATTATACATAAGATTCTTGTTGGAGAACATGTTTGCAGAGTATAAAAAATCCTAGGAAGCTTGCACCATAGAGTCACGAAAAAGTCAAAGTGCAAAGCTGATTCTACTCCATGAGCCAGGTCTAGAACTACTTGAAGTGAGTATTTTCTTGCCATTTTTATGGTCAAATTAGTTATTAGACATGAGAATATAGTTGGAAAATATGTTTTTAGGTTATAAAAATTATAGGAAGCTTTCGCCACAGTGTCACTAAAAAGTCAAAGTGCGGAGCTTATTCTACTCTGTGAGCCAGGTCATGAAGTCATTGAAGTGATCATTTTTTCTTTCCATTTTTATAGTCAAATTAGTTATTATACAAGAGTATATAGGTGGAGAACATGTTTTCAAAGTATATAACTGCTATGAAGCTTGCGCCATAGAGTCACTAAAAACACAGTGCAGAGTTAATTCTACTCCGTGAGATAGATCAAGAACTCCTTGTAGCGAGCATTTTCTTTCCATTTTTATGGTCATATTAGTTATTAGACATGAGAATCTTATTGGAGAACATGTTTGCAGAGTATAAAAATCCTAGGAAGCTTGCACCATAGAGTCACTAAAAAGTCAAAGTGCAGAGCTGATTCTACTCCGTTAGCCAGGTCTAGAACTACTTGAAGTGAGTATTTTCTTGCTATTTTTATGGTCAAATTATTTTTTAGATATGAGAATATATTTGGAAAATATATTTTTGGATTATAAAAATGCTAGGAAGCTTGCGCCGTAGTGTCACTAAAAAGTCAAAGTGCGGAGCTTATTCTACTCTATGAGCCAGGTCAGGAAGTCATTGAAGTGAGCATTTTTTTTCCATTTTTATAGTCAAATTAGTTATTATACAAGAGTATATAGGTTGAGAACATGTTTTTTGAGTATATAACTACTACGAAGCTTGCGCCATAGAGTCTCTAAAAATGCACAGTGAAGAGTTGATTCTACTCCGTGAGCCAGGTCAAGAACTCCTTGTAGTGAGCATTTTCTTTCAATTTTTATGGACATATTAGTTATTATACATAAGATTCTTGTTGGAGAACATGTTTGCAGAGTATAAAAAATCCCAGGAAGCTTGCACCATAGAGTCACGAAAAAGTCAAAGTGCAAAGCTGATTCTACTCCGTGAGCCAGGTCTAGAACTACTTGAAGTGAGTATTTTCTTGCCATTTTTATGGTCAAATTAGTTATTAGACATGAGAATATAGTTGGAAAATATGTTTTTAGGTTATAAAAATTATAGGAAGCTTTCGCCACAGTGTCACTAAAAAGTCAAAGTGCGGAGCTTATTCTACTCTGTGAGCCAGGTCATGAAGTCATTGAAGTGATCATTTTTTCTTTCCATTTTTATAGTCAAATTAGTTATTATACAAGAGTATATAGGTGGAGAACATGTTTTCAAAGTATATAACTGCTATGAAGCTTGCGCCATAGAGTCACTAAAAACACAGTGCAGAGTTAATTCTACTCCGTGAGATAGATCAAGAACTCCTTGTAGCGAGCATTTTCTTTCCATTTTTATGGTCATATTAGTTATTAGACATGAGAATCTTATTGGAGAACATGTTTGCAGAGTATAAAAATCCTAGGAAGCTTGCACCATAGAGTCACTAAAAAGTCAAAGTGCAGAGCTGATTCTACTCCGTTAGCCAGGTCTAAAACTACTTGAAGTGAGTATTTTCTTGCCATTTTTATGGTCAAATTAGTTTTTAGATATGAGAATATAGTTGGAAAATATATTTTTGGATTATAAAAATGCTAGGAAGCTTGCGCCGTAGTGTCACTAAAAAGTCAAAGTGCGGAGCTTATTCTACTCTATGAGCCAGGCCAGGAAGTCATTGAAGTGAGCATTTTTTTTTTCCATTTTTATAGTCAAATTAGTTATTATACAAGAGTATATAGGTTGAGAACATGTTTTTAGAGTATATAACTGCTACGAAGCTTGCGCCATAGAGTCTCTAAAAATGCACAATGAAGAGTTGATTCCACTCCTTGAGCCAGGTCAAGAACTCCTTGTAGTGAGCTTTTTCTTTCCATTTTTATGGTCATATTAGTTATTAGACACGAGAAAATTGTTGGAGAACATGTTTTCAGAGTATAAAAATCCTAGGAGGCATGCACCATAGAGTCACTAAAAAGTCAAAGTGCAGAGCTGATTCTACTCCATGAGCCAGGTCTAGAACTACTTTAAGTGACTATTTTCTTGCTATTTTTATGGTCAAATTAGTTATTAGACATGAGAATATAGTTGGAAAATATGTTTTTAGATTATAAAAATGATAGGAAGCTTGCGCCATAGTGTCACTAAAAAGTCAAAGTGCGGAGCTTATTCTACTCTGTGAGCCAGGCCAGGAAGTCATTGAAGTGAGCATTTTTTCTTTCCATTTTTATAGTCAAATTAGTTATTATACAAGAGTATATAGGAGGAGAACATGTTTTTAGAGTATATAACTGCTACGAAGCTTGCGCCATAGAGTCTCTAAAAATGCACAGTGAAGAGTTGATTCTACTCCGTGAGCCAGGTCAAGAACTCCTTGTAGTGAGCATTTTCTTTCAATTTTTATGGACATATTAGTTATTAGACATAAGAATCTTGTTGGAGAACATGTTTGCAAAGTATAAAAAATCCTAGGAAGCTTGCACCATAGAGTCACGAAAAAGTCCAAGTGCAGAGCTGATTCTACTCCGTGAGCCAGGTCTAGAACTACTTGGAGTGAGTATTTTCTTGCCATTTTTATGGTCAAAATAATTATTAGACATGAGAATATAGTTGGAAAATATGTTTTTAGGTTATAAAAATTATAGGAAGCATTCGCCACAGTGTCACTAAAAAGTCAAAGTGCGGAGCTTATTCTACTCTGTGAGCCAGGTCATGAAGTCATTGAAGTGAGCATTTTTTCTTTCCATTTTTATAGTCAAATTAGTTATTATACAAGAGTATATAGGTGGAGAACATGTTTTTAGAGTATATAACTGCTACGAAGCTTGCGCCATAGAGTCTCTAAAAACACACAGTGCTGAGTTAATTCTACTCTGTGAGCCAGGTCTATAACTCCTTGTAGTGGGCATTTTCTTTCCATTTTTATGGTCATATTAGTTTTTAAACATGAGAATCTTGTTGGAGAACATGTTTGTAGAGTATAAAAATCCTAGGAAGCTTGCACCATAGAGTCACTAAAAAGTCAAAGTGTAGAGCTGATTCTACTCCGTGAGCCAGGTCTAGAACTACTTTAAGTAAGCATTTTCTTGCCATTTTTATGGGCAAATTAGTTATTAGACATCATAATATAGTTGGAAAATATGTTTTTAGATTATAAAAATGCTAGGAAGCTTGCGCCACAGTGTCACTAAAAAGTCAAAGTGCGGAGCTTATTCTACTCTGTGAGCCAGGTCAGGAAGTCATTGAAGTGAGCGTTTTTATTTCCATTTTTGTAGTCAAATTAGTTATTATACTAGATTATATTGGTGGAGAACATGTTTTCGAAGTATATAACTGCTACGAAGCTTGCGCCATAGAGTCACTAAAAATACAGTGCAGAGTTGATTCTACTCCGTGAGCCAGGTCAAGAACTCCTTGCAGTGAGCATTTGTCACGCCCCAACCCGCAGGCGGAACGCGACAACCGCCACGTTAACCATAAATTTCGCGAAATGGGTGCACTCCACTCCCTAAAGTTTATGGAAAACGTAAGGCTTGCTATCAAGTACCTGTAGAATTGAACAACTGATAACAACGGGTACAACCCGAGGACATCATTTCATAAAGTATCAACAAGGATTTACAAAGGTACAAAATACCACGATGTAACTTAGTTTGAAGAAAATATACATGAGCGATATAACATCGCGAAAGTACAAAAAGAACATCAAGGGGGGTCACAAAATATAAACTATATAATCTCGCCAATGGATCCGTCAATTTACAAAAAAGAAAAAGTACCCAAAACACCGATCGAATGACGAGCAAACGACAGGCAAACCTCCAACCAAAATGATATCAACAGCCTGAAAAGGAAGGAAATGATGGGGGTGAGCAAAACCACTAGCTCAGTGAGGTGATAAGCCGGTCACCCCAACCCTTATACGAAGCATGTACTCCCGTTCGCAGTTCACAACATAAAATCCAATATTTTGTTCCACATCAATTATTATGTTTACATAATGTACAACTTAACGAAAATACAACCTATGAATGCATTTACAAATACACAATTAGTTCAAACAAGATGTTATCACATAAAAGACGCGTGGGTAGCCAATATCCTCCTCGAACTGATCTCTCCGTCGAGAGTCAGTCCGAGCCCATCACCGTTACTCTAGACAAAATGCATGTTAATGTTCTTCCTCAATGCACACCAAGTGCTAAAATTCACAATAAAATATCGATGTAATCCCTGAAATGATCAAACATATAAACATATATGACATGCATGTCCCACACTGGTGACGTTGACTGAGCCTATAATAGACTGATTTATCTAATGATCACCTTCCAAAGTATCAATATTTAGCAAATGGACAGGTGCCCCATTAGATCTAACTCACCCGGGTTTGCCAAGCCACGAGCGACTTGTTTGTCACTCTAACTCACCCGAACCGCGACAATTCGGGCTACTCAATCAATGTCGCTCCAACTCACCCGAACCGTGACCAATTCGAGCAACTTAACCTTGGTACCAGGTATACATATGCATCATGAGATAAATAACAACTCAAGTCATAGTCTTAATTGGCACACAAGTCACAAGAATAACCAGAAATCAATCTGCAAATAATTCGCAATAAATGCTATCAGATATCGAGCCGGCAAGACTCTTCAACATAAGTTAAAATCAACAATACCCATATGAAATAATATAAGATAATCAATGGACCATCTTAGGCCAATCAGGCTCTAACTAGAACAATCGAGCCAATCAGACTCTTTACCACATAACATATTACCAAAATTTTCTTATCAATTAACTAAAAATAAAATGAATGCAAATTTAACGAGGGTCCACACTTCCCACAAGAGAAGGCGTTCCCGAATTATCAACTCACAAAGAAGTGATTAACTCTCTCCGGAATCTGAAGTCGGTCCTTTGCCCTTCGTCGATGGTTCTTTACCTAGAAAGGAGATGAGCAATTAAAGACAAATCAAATATAACTAACTATTAGCAGTAACATTGTCTTTCATTATCAAAATAAATCTTAATCGAGCTCGAGCGAGTCGATATTAAATAAGAACTGCCCATATCTCCTCAACCTCATCTCCCAATCTCACATAACCCGTTTCAGATCATTTCTTAAACAAAACGATAGGAAGTAAATTTGAATTCGACATAACTATTCTGAAATTTTCCAGCTAGCGGCAGTTTACAAGAAAAATCATAACTAATTGTAGAAAAATCGAATCATGGTGTTTCAAGTGGCTACAGAAAGCTAACACGTTCAGCTACATACAGAAATTGAGTTTGTAAACTTCTGAGGTCATTAGCTATGTCAGAATCAGTTCGAACAGCAGCTGCGAATTGCCTAGCAGCAGTTTACGAGAAAAATCATAACTAATTGTAGAAAAATTGGATGGAGGCGTTTCAGGTGGCTACGGAAAGCTAACGAGTTCAGCTACGTACAGAAATTGAGTTTACAAATTTCTGAGGACAATATCTAGGTCAAAAGTAGTTCGAACGGTAGCTTCGAATTATGTCAATACTTGAAAAAATCCAACAAAATTACAAAATTATGGAGGAAGGAAGCTTAATTTACACATTACTTACCTCAAAACAACTTAGAAACCACCTAGGATGAGGGTTGTAAGGGAGAATTTGATCAACAAGGGTTTCTCCTCTTCACTCTTTTCTTTCCCCTCTTTTGATTTCTTCTCCCGTACTCTTCTTTCTTATTTATTTATTTTTTTTATATGTGTTGAGGCTATTAGGATGGGTTGGGCTTATTTTCATGTTATGCCATTTAAGTGGGCTGGACTTGGGCCAAATAAATAAATAAATAGGTTTTGGGCTCTAAAAACAAATCTAGGGCAACTTGGGCCAAAAATAAATAAATAGGTTTTGGGCTCTAAAAACAAATCTAGGGCAACTTGGGCCAAAAATAAATAAATAGGTTTTGGGCTTTCTAAAAAAAAAAATCTAGTTGGGCTAAGATATTATAAAGTATCCCCTCCTCTAAAAAGTTTCGTCCTCGAAACGTAAACGTACCTAGAGATGAAAAGAGATATGGATGGTGTTGACGCATGACTGACTCTGGTTCCCACGTTTCTTCTTCAATTCGATCACTTTTCCATAGAACTCTCACCATAGGAATGGATTTATTACGAAGCATTTTCTCTCGGCGATCTACAATTTGAACAGGTTGTACTTCGTACGATAGATTCTCCTTTAATACAACTGGGGGATATTCGAGCACGTGCGAAGGATCTGGTTCATATTTTCTAAGCATAGAGACATGGAAGACATCGTGAATCTTTGACAATTCAGATGGTAGCTCAAGTCGATACGCGACACGACCAATCCTTTGCACGATCGTAAACGGTCCAATATACCTTGGACTTAACTTTCCTCGACGGCGGAATCGCAACACGCCCTTCCACGGAGAAACTTTTAGAAAAACTTTGTCTCCTTTATTAAACTCCAAATCGCGCCTCCTATTATCTGCATAGCTTTTCTGTCGATCTTGCGCTGCCTTAAGTCTGTCTCGAATAAGTTGTATTTTTTCCTTCGCATCTTCGATAAGCTCTACTTGTTCGATTTTTCTCTCGCCAACCTCATCCCAAAAGAGCGGTGTTCGACACTTTCGCCCATACAGAGCTTCGTACGGGGGCATTCCAATGCTTGAATGATAACTGTTGTTATAAGCGAACTCCACCAAAGTCACGTACTTATCCCAGCTACCTCCCAAATTCAACACCACTGCACGCAGCATGTCTTCTAGTGTCTGTATAGTTCTCTCTGACTGTCCATCAGTCTGTGGATGAAACGAGGTACTGAATAGTAATTTTGTACCTAGCGCTTTCTGCAGACTAGGCCAAAAACGGGAAGTGAATCTTGGATCACGATCAGATATGATTGACACTGGTACTCCGTGCAATCTCACGATCTCATCGACATATAACTTGGCAAGTTTCTCTAAAGATTCGTTGGTATGCACTGGAAGGAAATGTGCCGATTTCGTTAGACGATCGACAATGACCCAGATTGAGTCATGACCCTTTTGGGTTCGAGGTAAACTGGAAACAAAATCCATCGTGATGTTCTCCCATTTCCACTCAGGAATAGGTAGTGGTTGAAGCATGCCGGCTGGTTTTTGGTGTTCCGCTTTAATCTGTTGGCATGATAAGCACTTTGATACAAATTCAGCAATGTCCCGTTTCATACCTGGCCACCAATAATGCTCTCGAAGTGTTCTGTACATTTTGGTACTACCAGGATGCATAGCATAGGCTGAAGAATGGGCTTCCTCAAGAATAGCTGTACGAACATCAAGTTCTGATGGAACACAAACACGATTTTTAAAAGTAAGGAGTCCGTCATCCCGAATTTGAAATTCTGGTTCTTTTCCTTGATTTAGCTTCACCATCTTTTGTTGTAAATGAACATCGTGTGATTGTCTTTCTCGAATTTGCTCGAACAAGATAGGTCTAACCTCAAATTTGGCAATTAAGGCGTAATCATTAGACTTTTCACAATCGAGCGAAATGTGTAAAGATTTAAATTGCTCCAACATAGGAAGATAAAAAGATTGAATCGAAGCAAGTGAGGTAGAAGACTTTCTACTCAGAGCATCTGCAACAACGTTCGCCTTGCCAGGATGATAATCAATGACTAAGTCATAGTCACTAATCAACTCCATCCATCGCCTTTGCCTGAGGTTGAGCTCCTTTTGTGTGGTGATATACTTTAAGCTCTTGTGATCAGTGAAAACCCGACAAGTTGCACCATACAGATAGTGTCTCCAGATCTTCAATGCAAAGACGATTGCAGCCAACTCTAAATCGTGTGTGGGATAATTTTCTTCGTTCTTCTTCAATTGCCTTGAAGCGTAGGCAATAACCTTTCCTTCTTGCATGAGAACGCATCCTAATCCTTGTCTCGAGGCGTCGCTATAAATGGTAAATTCTCCAATCGCTGGGTCTGGCAAAGCAAGAATAGGAGCTGAAACGAGTCGTCTTTTCAATTCTTGAAATGCTTCCTCGCATTCTTCACTCCATTCAAATTTTACCCCTTTCCGAGTCAATTTAGTCAAAGATGAAGCCAACAACGAAAAGTCTTTGACAAACCGTCGATAATATCCAGCTAATCCCAGAAAACTACGAATCTCTGTCACGTTCTTTGGATGGTCCCAATCTAGTATAGCTTGAATCTTCACTGGATCGACGTAGATTCCTTCTTTAGAAATGTGATGACCCAAAAAGCTTACCTCACGAAGCCAAAATTCACACTTCGAAAATTTAGCATAAAGCTGATTTTCTCTAAGAATGTTCAGAGCAATTCTTAGATGATGAGAATGCTCGTCGTCTGATTTAGAATAAATAAGAATGTCATCAATGAAGATGATGACAAACTTATCTAAGTACGGCCGAAAGACCTGATTCATAAGATCCATAAAAGCTGCAGGAGCATTTGTGAGTCCAAAAGGCATAACACAGAATTTAAAATGATCATATCTGGTACGAAAAGCAGACTTAGGGATATCAGATTCCCTAATCCTGAGTTGGTGATAACCAGATCGCAAATCAATTTTTGAGAACACAGTTGCTCCTTGCAATTGATCAAACAGATCATCGATTCTCGGAAGAGGATATTTGTTCTTGATTGTCACCTTATTCAATTGACGGTAGTCGACACATAAGCGAAGTGATCCATCTTTCTTCTTGACAAAAAGAACTAGAGCACCCCAAGGAGATGTGCTAGGTCGTATGAATCCCTTCTCCAATAATTCTCCAAGTTGTTTCTGGAGTTCTTTAAGCTCAGCTGGCGACATTCGATATGGAGTAATCGATATAGGTGTGATTCCAGGAAGTACATCAATGGAAAAATCAATCTCTCGATTCGGAGGCTATCCTGGTAAGTCTTCGGGAAAGACATCAGGAGATTCATTCACGATCAGGATGTCATCAAGTTTAGTCTCATAAAGAGAAGTATCGACAACAAATGCCAAGAATGCCTCACAACCCTTACGTATTAATTTATGCACAGTCAACATTGAAATAAAAGAGGGGGATCTCGTTTGAAGTTCACCTTCAAAAACAAGTTCTGAGAATCCTGGTCTACGAAAAATAACAAGTTTCTCGTGGCAGTCGAGAATTGCATGATGAGAAGAAAGCCAATCCATGCCAAGAATAACATCTAGATCAATCAAAGGCAATGGTATCAATTTAGCCTCTAGAATGACATCTTTGATCTTCAATGGACAACCAAGGAACACCGAATCACGAATTAGACGCTCTCTAAGAGGGGTATGAACTATGATTCCAGGTGACAAATGAGAGATAGGATAATCTAAGATCGCAGCAAGATCATCCCGGATATAAGACCTATCAGAACCTGGGTCAAATAAAGTGTAGACCTGATGGTCTCCCACAAACACATGGCCTAAATATGCAATATTAGGTGAGATTGTGATTTAAAAATTCGGAAAGATAAAATTTCTTACGAATGTTTTATTTGTAATCAAGTGGCATAACAAGGCGGAGTTAGATCTAGCATGTGAAAATATTCGGATTATAAATTACCTGTCACAACCTTCGGATCTGAGCGAGCCTCTTCCTGGGAAATATGAAATACTCTAGTTTGATTCCTTCCTTGCATAGGTGATCGAGTACTAGGGCCGCTTGAGGCTTCAGGCACTCTGGTAGCTGCAGATCGAGTATCTCTGGGTGTAGAATATGTTAGTCTACCACGAGGCTGACCAGAACTCTGACTACTCGCTCCCATAAGTTGAGGACAAGAACTTCGCATATGGCCCGGCTGTCGACACTGAAAACATACTTGAGGAGCCTTACAAGGGCCGTCATGATACTTTAAGCAATTCTGGCACTTGCGATTTTCACCAACCGATCCCGAGACATTGCTCCCGCCTCTACTAAACTGCTCCTGAGGTTGAGGAAAACTAATAGACACTGAACTTGGTGCACCACGCGAAGATCCCACACCCCTATACACCTTCGATGCATTTCCTGGAAATGCGCTCCCATGCCTTTTCTTTTGAGATCGTTCTGCAAGCTTATGTCTCGCCTGAACTAAACTTTCTACCCTCAGGGCTTCTTCTACGAGCTCGTCAAGACTCTAATACTTGTCTCCGAACTTGATGAGATCTCGAATATTTAGATTAAGACCATCTTCAAATCTCTTGCATAAGTCTCTCATCGTATATGACTCAGGAGCGAATTCTCGCAATTCTAGAAATTTGCTTTCGTACTCCACGACCGACATAATGCCTTGAAAGAGGTTGAAGAACTCCTTTCTCTCCTGATCCTTGATGTACTGAGAGAAGTATCGATCTTTGAATCGTTCCACAAAGATAGCCCACGTAATAGTAACCGAAGATGTCTCTTTTAGATTCTGCCACCATCGTCGTGCGTCTGGGCCTAACAGCTTGGTCGCAATGACCACACGATAACATTCTTCAATCATCAAGGTGTCAAAGGTCTCTGTAATCTCCTTTAACCACGCCCCCGCTTTAGAAGCATCTCTTGTACCGTCAAATTTCGAAGTCCCCATGTTTTCAACTGCTTTCACTAAATCAGGTATGAAAAGTGCACCTCGAGAAGTAGGACCTACTAAAGCCATTTCTGGAGTAGAAACTGGTACATGAGATGTGGGTCGAATTGGTTCATTAGCACGAAGAACATCCTCAGTGACAGTTGTAGTGGTAGGAGTCGTCGTAGGTGGTGGAACACCATGTACTCGGATGTGATCATAATACAACTGGTACTGCTCTGGGGTCATCATGTGCTCAACACGCAACTGGGCCCGTGGTTGCTCTACCTGGGTAACCGGCACCCTATGATCAGAATTGATAGGGTCCGTAAATGTCGGATGAACGGCATGATCAGAAGAAACGTGTCCTCGAGGTCCACGAGGAACAGAAGAGAGTAGAGGACTCGGAGGATCACGAGGAACGTGTCCTCGACCTCGACCTCGGCGACGAACTGGAGGTGCCATAATGACTGAAAGAAAGAAGGGAAAGAAAATGCAAGGTCAACATTAAGGTAATACGATACCTTAGGATGACATAGAAATAAAATTGGATCCATTAGCTCGACTAAAAAAGAATGAGAATCATATAACCAGGCTCTGATACCAAGAAAGTTGTCACGCCCCAACCCGCAGGCGGAACGCGACAACCGCCACGTTAACCATAAATTTCGCGAAATGGGTGCACTCCACTCCCCAAAGTTTATGGAAAACGTAAGGCTTGCTATCAAGTACCTGTAGAATTGAACAACTGATAACAACGGGTACAACCCGAGGACATCATTTCATAAAGTATCAACAAGGATTTACAAAGGTACAAAATACCACGATGTAACTTAGTTTGAAGAAAATATACATGAGCGATATAACATCGCGAAAGTACAAAAAGAACATCAAGGGGGGTCACAAAATATAAACTATACAATCTCGCCAATGGATCCGTCAATTTACAAAAAAGAAAAAGTACCCAAAACACCGATCGAATGACGAGCAAACGACAGGCAAACCTCCAACCAAAATGATATCAACAGCCTGAAAAGGAAGGAAATGATGGGGGTGAGCAAAACCACTAGCTCAGTGAGGTGATAAGCCGGTCACCCCAACCCTTATACGAAGCATGTACTCCCGTTCGCAGTTCACAACATAAAATCCAATATTTTGTTCCACATCAATTATTATGTTTACATAATGTACAACTTAACGAAAATACAACCTATGAATGCATTTACAAATACACAATTAGTTCAAACAAGATGTTATCACATAAAAGACGCGTGGGTAGCCAATATCCTCCTCGAACTGATCTCTCCGTCGAGAGTCAGTCCGAGCCCGTCACCATTACTCTAGACAAAATGCATGTTAATGTTCTTCCTCAATGCACACCAAGTGCTAAAATTCACAATAAAATATCGATGTAATCCCTGAAATGATCAAACATATAAACATATATGACATGCATGTCCCACACTGGTGACGTTGACTGAGCCTATAATAGACTGATTTATCTAATGATCACCTTCCAAAGTATCAATATTTAGCAAATGGACAGGTGCCCCATTAGATCTAACTCACCCGGGTTTGCCAAGCCACGAGCGACTTGTTTGTCACTCTAACTCACCCGAACCGCGACAATTCGGGCTACTCAATCAATGTCGCTCCAACTCACCCGAACCGTGACCAATTCGAGCAACTTAACCTTGGTACCAGGTATACATATGCATCATGAGATAAATAACAACTCAAGTCATAGTCTTAATTGGCACACAAGTCACAAGAATAACCAGAAATCAATCTGCAAATAATTCGCAATAAATGCTATCAGATATCGAGCCGGCAAGACTCTTCAACATAAGTTAAAATCAACAATACCCATATGAAATAATATAAGATAATCAATGGACCATCTTAGGCCAATCAGGCTCTAACTAGAACAATCGAGCCAATCAGACTCTTTACCACATAACATATTACCAAAATTTTCTTATCAATTAACTAAAAATAAAATGAATGCAAATTTAACGAGGGTCCACACTTCCCACAAGAGAAGGCGTTCCCGAATTATCAACTCACAAAGAAGTGATTAACTCTCTCCGGAATCTGAAGTCGGTCCTTTGCCCTTCGTCGATGGTTCTTTACCTAGAAAGGAGATGAGCAATTAAAGACAAATCAAATATAACTAACTATTAGCAGTAACATTGTCTTTCATTATCAAAATAAATCTTAATCGAGCTCGAGCGAGTCGATATTAAATAAGAACTGCCCATATCTCCTCAACCTCATCTCCCAATCTCACATAACCCGTTTCAGATCATTTCTTAAACAAAACGATAGGAAGTAAATTTGAATTCGACATAACTATTCTGAAATTTTCCAGCTAGCGGCAGTTTACAAGAAAAATCATAACTAATTGTAGAAAAATCGAATCATGGTGTTTCAAGTGGCTACAGAAAGCTAACACGTTCAGCTACATACAGAAATTGAGTTTGTAAACTTCTGAGGTCATTAGCTATGTCAGAATCAGTTCGAACAGCAGCTGCGAATTGCCTAGCAGCAGTTTACGAGAAAAATCATAACTAATTGTAGAAAAATCGGATGGAGGCGTTTCAGGTGGCTACGGAAAGCTAACGAGTTCAGCTACGTACAGAAATTGAGTTTACAAATTTCTGAGGACAATATCTAGGTCAAAAGTAGTTCGAACAGTAGCTTCGAATTATGTCAATACTTGAAAAAATCCAACAAAATTACAAAATTATGGAGGAAGGAAGCTTAATTTACACATTACTTACCTCAAAACAACTTAGAAACCACCTAGGATGAGGGTTGTAAGGGAGAATTTGATCAACAAGGGTTTCTCCTCTTCACTCTTTTCTTTCCCCTCTTTTGATTTCTTCTCCCGTACTCTTCTTTCTTATTTATTTATTTTTTTTATATGTGTTGAGGCTATTAGGATGGGCTGGGCTTATTTTCATGTTATGCCATTTAAGTGGGCTGGACTTGGGCCAAATAAATAAATAAATAGGTTTTGGGCTCTAAAAACAAATCTAGGGCAACTTGGGCCAAAAATAAATAAATAGGTTTTGGGCTCTAAAAACAAATCTAGGGCAACTTGGGCCAAAAATAAATAAATAGGTTTTGGGCTTTCTAAAAAAAATAATCTAGTTGGGCTAAGATATTATAGCATTTTCTTTCAATTTTTATGGACATATTAGTTATTAGACATTAGAATCTTGTTGGAGAACATGTTTGCAAGTATAAAAATCCTAGGAAGCTTGCACCATAGAGTCACTAAAAAGTAAAAGTGCAGAGCTGATTCTACTCCATGAGCCAGGTCTAGAACTACTTGAAGTGAGTATTTTCTTGTAATTTTTATGGTCAAATTAGTTATTAGACATGAGAATATAGTTGGAAAATATGATTTTAGGTTATAAAAATTATAGGAAGCTTTCGCCACAGTGTCACTAAAAAGTCAAAGTGCGGAGCTTATTCTACTCTGTGAGCTAGGTCATGAAGTCATTGAAGTGAGCATTTTTTCTTTCCATTTTTATAGTCAAATTAGTTATTATACAAGAGTATATAGGTGGAGAACATGTTTTTAGAGTATATAACTGCTACGAAGCTTGCGCCATAGAGTCTCTAAAAACACACAGTGCTGAGTTGATTCTACTCCGTTAGCCAGGTCAATAACTCCTTGTAGTGAGCATTTTCTTTCCATTTTTACGGTCATATTAGTTATTAGACATGAGAATCTTGTTGGAGAACATGTTTGCAGAGTATAAAAATCCTAGGAAGCTTGCACCATAGAGTCACTAAAAAGTCAAAGTGCAGAGCTGATTCTACTCCATGAGCCAGGTCTAGAACAACTTTAAGTGAGTATTTTCTTACCATTTTTATGGTCAAATTAGTTATTAGACATGAGAATATAGTTGGAAAATATATTTTTAGATTATAAAAATGCTAGGAAGCTTGCACCACAGTGTCACTAAAAATTCAAAGTACGGAGCTTATTCTACTCTGTGAGCCAGGTCAAGAAGTCATTGAAGTGAGCATTTTTTATTTCCATTTTTATAGTCAAATTAGTTATTATACAAGAGTATATAGGTGGAGAACATGTTTTCAAAGTATATAACTGCTACGAAGCTTGCGCCATAGAGTCACTAAAAACACAGTGCAGAGTTAATTCTACTCCATGAGCTAGATCAAGAACTCCTTGTAGTGAGCATTTTCTTTCCATTTTATGGTCATATTAGTTATTAGACATGAGAATCATATTGGAGAACATGTTTGCAGAGTATAAGAATACTAGGAAGCTTGCACCATAGAGTCACTAAAAAGTCAAAGTGCAGAGCTGATTCTACTCCGTGAGCCAGGTCTAGAACTACTTGAAGTGAGTATTTTCTTGTCATTTTTATGGTCAAATTAGTTATTAGATATGAGGATATAGTTGAAAAATATATTTTTGGATTATAAAAATGCTAGGAAGTTTGCGCCCTAGTGTCACTAAAAAGTCAAAGTGCGGAGCTTATTCTACTCTATGAGCCAGGTCAGGAAGTCATTGAAGTGAGCATTTTTTTTCCATTTTTCTAGTCAAATTAGTTATTATACAACATTATATAGGTGGAGAACATGTTTTTTGAGCATATAACTGCTATGAAGCTTGCGCCATAGAGTCTCTAAAAACGCACAGTGAAGAGTTGATTCTACTCCGTGAACCAGGTCAAGAACTCCTTGTAGTGAGCATTTTCTTTCCATTTTTATGGTCATATTAGTTATTAGACATGAGAGACTTGTTGGAGAACATGTTTGCAGAGTATAAAAATCCTAGGAAGCATGCACCATAGAGTCACTAAAAAGTCAAAGTGCAGAGCTGATTCTACTCCATGAGCCAGGTCTAGAACTACTTTAAGTGAGTATTTTCTTGCTATTTTTATGGTCAAATTAGTTATTAGACATGAGAATATAGTTGGAAAATATGTTTTTAGATTATAAAAATGATAGGAAGCTTGCGCCATAGTGTCACTAAAAAGTCAAAGTGCGGAGCTTATTCTACTCTGTGAGCCAGGTCAGGAAGTCATTGAAGTGAGCGTTTTTTATTTCCATTTTTATAGTCAAATTAGTTATTATACAAGAGTATATAGGTGTTGAACATGTTTTTAGAGTATATAACTGCTACGAAGCTTGCGCCATAGAGTCTCTAAAAAACATAGTGCAGAGTTGATTCTACTCCACGAGCCAGGTCAAGAACTCCTTGTAGTGAGCATTTTCTTTCCATTTTTATGGTCATATTAGTTATTAGACATGAGAATCTTGTTGGAGAACATGTTTACAGAGTATAAAAATCCTAGGAAGCTTGCACCATAGAGTCAGTAAAAAGTCAAAGTGCAGAGATGATTCTACTCCGTGAGCCAGTTCTAGAACTACTTTAAGTAAGCATTTTCTTGCCATTTTTATGGTCAAATTAGTTATTAGACATGAGAATATAGTTGGAAAATATGTTTTTAGATTATAAAAATGCTAGGAAGTTTGCGCCATAGTGTCACTAAAAAGTCAAAGTGCGGAGCATATTCTACTCTGTGAGCCAGGTCAGGAAGTCATTGAAGTGAGCATTTTTTCTTTCCATTTTTATAGTCAAATTAGTTATTATACAAGAGTATATAGGTGGTGAACATGTTTTTAGAGTATATAACTGCTACGAAGCTTGCGCCATAGAGTCTCTAAAAAACACAGTGCAGAGTTGCTTCTACTCCGTGAGCCAGGTCAAGAACTCCTTGTAGTGAGCATTTTCTTTCCATTTTTATGGTCATATTAGTTATTAGACATGAGAATCTTGTTGGAGAACATGTTTACAGAGTATAAAAATCCTAGGAAGCTTGCACCATAGATTCAGTAAAAAGTCAAAGTGCAGAGATGATTCTACTCCGTGAGCCAGGTTTAGAACTACTTTAAGTAAGCATTTTCTTTCCATTTTTACTCCGTGAGCTTGCGCCATAGAGTATATACCAGCTATGAAGCTTGCGCCATAGAGTCACTAAAAACACAGTGCAGAGTTGATTCTACTCCGTGAGCCAGGTCAATAACTCCTTGTAGTGAGCATTTTCTTTCCTTTTTTATGGTCATAGTAGTTATTAGACATGAGAATCTTATTGGATAACATGTTTGCAGAGTATAAAAATCCTAGGAAGCTTGCACCATAGAGTCAGTAAAAAGTCAAAGTGCAGAGATGATTCTACTCCGTGAGCCAGGTCTAGAACTATTTTAAGTAAGCATTTTCTTGCCATTTTTATGGTCAAATTAGTTATTAGACATGAGAATATAGTTGGAAAATATGTTTTTAGATTATAAAAATGCTAGGAAGTTTGCGCCATAGTGTCACTAAAAAGTCAAAGTGCGGAGCATATTCTACTCTGTGAGCCAGGTCAGGAAGTCATTGAAGTGAGCATTTTTTCTTTCCATTTTTATAGTCAAATTAGTTATTATACAAGAGTATATAGGTGGTGAACATGTTTTTAGAGTATATAACTGCTACGAAGCTTGCGCCATAGAGTCTCTAAAAACACAGTGCAAAATTGATTCTACTCCGTGAGCCAGGTCAATAACTCCTTGTAGTGAGCATTTTCTTTCCATTTTTATGGTCATATTAGTTATTAGACATGAGAATCTTATTGGATAACATGTTTGCAGAGTATAAAAATCCTAGGAAGCTTGTACCATAGAGTCAGTAAAAAATCAAAGTGCAGAGCTGATTCTACTCCATGAGCCAGGTCTAGAACTACTTGAAGTGAGTATTTTCTTGCCATTTTTATGGTCAAATTAGTTATTAAACATGAGAATATAGTTGGAAAATATGTTTTTAGATTATAAAATGCTAGGAAGCTTGCGCCATAGTGTCACTAAAAAGTCAAAGCGCGGAGCATATTCTACTCTGTGAGCCAGGTCAGGAAGTCATTAAAGTGAGCGTTTTTTATTTCCATTTTTATAGTAAAATTAGTTATTATGCAAGAGTATATAGGTGGAGAACATGTTTTTAGAGTATATAACTGCTACGAAGCTTGCGCCATAGAGTCGCTAAAAAACACAGTGTAGAGTTGATTCTACTCCATGAGCCAGGTCAAGAACTCCTTGTAGTGAGCATTTTCTTTCCATTTTTATGGTCATATTAGTTATTAGACATGAGAATCTTGTTGGAAAACATGTTTACAGAGTATAAAAATCCTAGGAAGCTTGCACCATAGAGTCAGTAAAAAGTCAAAGTGCAGAGATGATTCTACTCCGTGAGCCAGGTCTAGAACTACTTTAAGTAAGCATTTTCTTGCCATTTTTATGGTCAAATTAGTTATTAGACATGAGAATATAGTTGGAAAATATGTTTTTAGATTATAAAAATGCTAGGAAGTTTGCGCCATAGTGTCACTAAAAAGTCAAAGTGCGGAGCATATTCTACTCTGTGAGCCAGGTCAGGAAGTCATTGAAGTGAGCATTTTTTCTTTCCATTTTTATAGTCAAATTAGTTATTATACAAGAGTATATAGGTGGTGAACATGTTTTTAGAGTATATAACTGCTACAAAGCTTGCGCCATAGAGTCTCTAAAAAACACAGTGCAGAGTTGATTCTACTCCGTGAGCCAGGTCAAGAACTCCTTGTAGTGAGCATTTTCTTTCCATTTTTATGGTAATATTAGTTATTAGACACGAGAATCTTGTTGGAGAACATGTTTACAGAGTATAAAAATCCTAGGAAGCTTGCACCATAGAGTCAGTAAAAAGTCAAAGTGCAGAGATGATTCTACTCCGTGAGCCAGGTCTAGAACTACTTTAAGTAAGCATTTTCTTGCCATTTTTATGGTCAAATTAGTTATTAGACATGAGAATATAGTTGGAAAATATGTTTTTAGATTATAAAAATGCTAGGAAGTTTGCGCCATAGTGTCACTAAAATGTCAAAGTGCGGAGCATATTCTACTCTGTGAGCCAGGTCAGGAAGTCATTGAAGTGAGCATTTTTTCTTTCCATTTTTATAGTCAAATTAGTTATTATACAAGAGTTTATAGGTGGTGAACATGTTTTTAGAGTATATAACTGCTACGAAGCTTGCGCCATAGAGTCTCTAAAAAACAAGTGCAAAATTGATTCTACTCCGTGAGCCAGGTCAATAACTCCTTGTAGTGAGCATTTTCTTTCCATTTTTATGGTCATATTAGTTATTAGACATGAGAATCTTATTGGATAACATGTTTGCAGAGTATAAAAATCCTAGGAAGCTTGTACCATAGAGTCAGTAAAAAGTCAAAGTGCAGAGCTGATTCTACTCCATGAGCCAGGTCTAGAACTACTTGAAGTGTGTATTTTCTTGCCATTTTTATGGTCAAATTACTTATTAAACATGAGAATATAGTTGGAAAATATGTTTTTAGATTATAAAAATGCTAGGAAGCTTGCGCCATAGTGTCACTAAAAAGTCAAAGCGCGGAGCATATTCTACTCTGTGAGCCAGGTCAGGAAGTCATTGAAGTGAGCATTTTTTCTTTCCATTTTTATAGTCAAATTAGTTATTATACAAAAGTATATAGGTGGTGATCATGTTTTTAGAGTATATAACTGCTACGAAGCATGCGACATAGAGTCTCTAAAAAACACAGTGCAGAGTTGATTCTACTCCGTGAGCCAGGTCAAAAACTCCTTGTAGTGAGCATTTTCTTTCCATTTTTATGGTCATATTAGTTATTAGACATGAGAATCTTGTTGGAGAACATGTTTACAGAGTATAAAAATCCTAGGAAGCTTGCACCATAGAGTCACTAAAAAGTCTAAGTGCAGAGCTGATTCTACTCCGTGAGCCAGGTCTAGAACTACTTGAAGTGAGTATTTTCTTACCATTTTTATGGTAAAATTAGTTATTAGACATGAGAATATAGTTGGAAAATATGTTTTTAGATTATAAAAATGCTAGGAAGCTTGCGCCATAGTGTCAATAAAAAGTCAAAGTGCAGAGCTTATTCTACTCTGTGAGCCAGGTCAGGAAGTCATTGAAGTGAGCATTTTTTCTTTCCATTTTTATAGTCAAATTAGTTATTATACAAGAGTATATAGGTGGAGAACATGTTTTTAGAGTATATAACTGCTACGAAGCTTGCGCCATAGAGTCTCTAAAAACACACAATGAAGAGTTGATTCTACTCCGTTAGCCAGGTCAAGAACTCCTTGTAGTGAGCATTTTCTTTCCATTTTTACGGTCATATTCGTTATTAGACATGAGAATCTTGTTGGAGAACATGTTTGCAGAGTATAAAAATCCTAGGAAGCTTGCACCATAGAGTCACTAAAAAGTCAAAGTGCAGAGCTGATTCTACTCCATGAGCCAGGTCTAGAACAACTTTAAGTGAGTATTTTCTTACCATTTTTATGGTCAAATTAGTTATTAGACATGAGAATATAGTTGGAAAATATATTTTTAGATTATAAAAATGCTAGGAAGCTTGCACCACAGTGTCACTAAAAATTCAAAGTACGGAGCTTATTCTACTCTGTGAGCCAGGTCAAGAAGTCATTGAAGTGAGCATTTTTTATTTCCATTTTTATAGTCAAATTAGTTATTATACAAGAGTATATAGGTGGAGAACATGTTTTCAAAGTATATAACTGCTACGAAGCTTGCGCCATAGAGTCACTAAAAACACAGTGCATCGTTAATTCTACTCCATGAGCTAGATCAAGAACTCCTTGTAGTGAGCATTTTCTTTCCATTTTATGGTCATATTAGTTATTAGACATGAGAATCTTATTGGAGAACATGTTTGCAGAGTATAAAAATCCTAGGAAGCTTGTACCATAGAGTCACTAAAAAGTCAAAGTGCAGAGCTGATGCTACTCCGTGAGCCAGGTCTAGAACTACTTGAAGTGAGTATTTTATTGCCATTTTTATGGTCAAATTAGTTATTAGATATGGGGATATAGTTGAAAAATATATTTTTGGATTATAAAAATGCTAGGAAGCTGGCGCCGTAGTGTCACTAAAAAGTCAAAGTGCGGAGCTTATTCTACTCTATTAGCGAGGTTAGGAAGTCATTGAAGTGAGCATTTTTTTTTCCATTTTTCTAGTCAAATTAGTTATTATACAACACTATATAGGTGGAGAACATGTTTTTTGAGCATATAACTGCTACGAAGATTGCGCCATAGAGTCTCTAAAAACGCACAGTGAAGAGTTGATTCTACTCCGTGAGCCAGGTCAAGAACTCCTTGTAGTGAGCATTTTCTTTCCATTTTTATGGTCATATTAGTTATTAGACATGAGAGACTTGTTGGAGAACATGTTTGCAGAGTATAAAAATCCTAGGAAGCATGCACCATAGAGTCACTAAAAAGTCAAAGTGCAGAGCTGATTCTACTCCATGAGCCAGGTCTAGAACTACTTTAAGTGAGTATTTTCTTGCTATTTTTATGGTCAAATTAGTTATTAGACATGAGAATATAGTTGGAAAATATGTTTTTAGATTATAAAAATGATAGGAAGCTTGCGCCATAGTGTCACTAAAAAGTCAAAGTGCGGAGCTTATGATACTCTGTGAGCCAGGTCAGGAAGTCATTGAAGTGAGCGTTTTTTATTTCCATTTTTATAGTCAAATTAGTTATTATACAAGAGTATATAGGTGGTGAACATGTTTTTAGAGTATATAACTGCTACGAAGCTTGCGCCATAGAGTCTCTAAAAAACATAGTGCAGAGTTGATTCTACTCCATGAGCCAGGTCAAGAACTCCTTGTAGTGAGCATTTTCTTTCCATTTTTATGGTCATATTAGTTATTAGACATGAGAATCTTGTTGGAGAACATGTTTACAGAGTATAAAAATCCTAGGAAGCTTGCACCATAGAGTCAGTAAAAAGTCAAAGTGCAGAGATGATTCTACTCCGTGAGCCAGTTCTAGAACTACTTTAAGTAAGCATTTTCTTGCCATTTTTATGGTCAAATTAGTTAATAGACATGAGAATATAGTTGGAAAATATGTTTTTAGATTATAAAAATGCTAGGAAATTTGCGCCATAGTGTCAATAAAAAGTCAAAGTACGGAGCATATTCTACTCTGTGAGCCAGGTCAGGAAGTCATTGAAGTGAGCATTTTTTCTTTCCATTTTTATAGTCAAATTAGTTATTATACAAGAGTATATAGGTGGTGAACATGTTTTTAGAGTATATAACTGCTACGAAGCTTGCGCCATAGAGTCTCTAAAAAACACAGTGCAGAGTTGATTCTACTCCGTGAGCCAGGTCAAGAACTCCTTGTAGTGAGCATTTTCTTTCCATTTTTATGGTCATATTAGTTATTAGACATGAGAATCTTGTTGGAGAACATGTTTACAGAGTATAAAAATCCTAGGAAGCTTGCACCATAGAGTCAGTAAAAAGTCAAAGTGCAGAGATGATTCGACTCCGTGAGCCAGGTCTAGAACTACTTTAAGTAAGCATTTTCTTGCCATTTTTACTCCGTGAGCTTGCGCCATAGAGTATATACCAGCTATGAAGCTTGCGCCATAGAGTCCCTAAAAACACAGTGCAGAGTTGATTCTACTCCGTGAGCCAGGTCAATAACTCCTTGTAGTGAGCATTTTCTTTCCATTTTTATGGTCATAATAGTTATTAGACATGAGAATCTTGTTGGAGAACTTGTTTACAGAGTATAAAAATCCTAGGAAGCTTGCACCATAGAGTCACTAAAAAGTCTAAGTGCAGAGCTGATTCCACTCTGTGAGCCAGGTCTAGAACTACTTGAAGTGAGTATTTTCTTGCCATTTTTATGGTAAAATTAGTTATTAGACATGAGAATATAGTTGGAAAATATGTTTTTAGATTATAAAAATGCTAGGAAGCTTGCGCCATAGTGTCAATAAAAAGTCAAAGTGCAGAGCTTATTCTACTCTGCGAGCCAGGTCAGGAAGTCATTGAAGTGAGCATTTTTTCTTTCCATTTTTATAGTCAAATTAGTTATTATACAAGAGTATATTGGTGGAGAACATGTTTTAGAGTATATAACTGCTATGAAGCTTGCGCCATAGAGTCTCTAAAAACACACAGTGCAGAGTTGATTCTACTCCGTTAGCCAGGTCAAGAACTCCTTGTAGTGAGCATTTTCTTTCCATTTTTACGGTCATATTAGTTATTTGACATGAGAATCTTGTTGGAGAACATGTTTGCAGAGTATAAAAATCCTAGGAAGCTTGCACCATAGAGTCACTAAAAAGTCAAAGTGCAGAGCTGATTCTACTACATGAGCCAGGTCTAGAACAACTTTAAGTGAGTATTTTCTTACCATTTTTATGGTCAAATTAGTTATCAGACATGAGAATATAGTTGGAAAATATATTTTTAGATTATAAAAATGCTAGGAAGCTTGCACCACAGTGTCACTAAAAATTCAAAGTACGGAGCTTATTCTACTCTGTGAGCCAGGTCAAGAAGTCATTGAAGTGAGCATTTTTTATTTCCATTTTTATAGTCAAATTAGTTATTATACAAGATTATATAGGTGGAGAACATGTTTTCAAAGTATATAACTGCTACGAAGCTTGCGCCATAGAGTCTCTAAAAACACAGTGCAAAGTTAATTCTACTCCATGAGCTAGATCAAGAACTCCTTGTAGTGAGCATTTTATTTCCATTTTATGGTCATATTAGTTATTAGACATGAGAATCTTATTGGAGAACATGTTTGCAGAGTATAAAAATCCTAGGAAGCTTGCACCATAGAGTCACTAAAAAGTCAAAGTGCAGAGCTGATTCTACTACGTGAGCCAGGTCTAGAACTACTTGAAGTGAGTATTTTCTTGCCATTTTTATGGTCAAATTAGTTATTAGATATGAGGATATAGTTGAAAAATATATTTTTGGATTATAAAAATGCTAGGAAGCTTGCGCCGTAGTGTCACTAAAAATTCAAAGTGCGGAGCTTATTCTACACTATTAGCCAGGTCAGGAAGTCATTGAAGTGAGCATTTTTTTTTCCATTTTTATAGTCAAATTAGTTATTATACAACAGTATATAGGTGGAGAACATGTTTTTTGAGCATATAACTGCTACGAAGCTTGCGCCATAGAGTCTCTTCAAACGCACAGTGAAGAGTCGATTCTACTCCGTGAGCCAGGTCAAGAACTCCATGTAGTGAGCATTTTCTTTCCATTTTTATGGTCATATTAGTTATTAGACATGAGAGACTTGTTGGAGAACATGTTTGCAGAGTATAAAAATCCTAGGAAGCATGCACCATAGAGTCACTAAAAAGTCAAAGTGCAGAGTTGATTCTACTCCATGAGCCAGGTCTAGAACTACTTTAAGTGAGTATTTTCTTGCTATTTTTATGGTCAAATTAGTTATTAGACATGAGAATATAGTTGGAAAATATGTTTTTAGATTATAAAAATGATAGGAAGCTTGCGCCATAGTGTCACTAAAAAGTCAAAGTGCGGATCTTATTCTACTCTGTGAGCCAGGTCAGGAAGTCATTGAAGTGAGCGTTTTTTATTTCCATTTTTATAGTCAAATTAGTTATTATACAAGAGTATATAGGTGGTGAACATGTTTTTAGAGTGTATAACTGCTACGAAGCTTGCGCCATAGAGTCTCTAAAAAACATAGTGCAGAGTTGATTCTACTCCATGAGCCAGGTCAAGAACTCCTTGTAGTGAGCATTTTCTTTCCATTTTTATGGTCATATTAGTTATTAGACATGAGAATCTTGTTGGAGAACATGTTTACAGAGTATAAAAATCCTAGGAAGCTTGCACCATAGTGTCAGTAAAAAGTCAAAGTGCAGAGATGATTCTACTCCATGAGCCAGTTCTAGAACTACTTTAAGTAAGCATTTTCTTGCCATTTTTATGGTCAAATTAGTTATTAGACATGAGAATATAGTTGGAAAATATGTTTTTAGAATATAAAAATGCTAGGAAGTTTGCGCCATAGTGTCACTAAAAAGTCAAAGTGCGGAGCATATTCTACTCTGTGAGCCAGGTCAGGAAGTCATTGAAGTGAGCATTTTTTCTTTCCATTTTTATAGTCAAATTAGTTATTATACAAGAGTATATAGGTGGTGAACATGTTTTTAGAGTATATAACTGCTACGAAGGTTGCGCCATAGAGTCTCTAAAAAACACAGTGCAAAATTGATTCTACTCCGTGAGCCAGGTCAATAACTCCATGTAGTGAGCATTTTCTTTCCATTTTTATGGTCATATTAGTTATTAGACATGAGAATCTTATTGGATAACATGTTTGCAGAGTATAAAAATCCTAGGAAGCTTGTACCATAGAGTCAGTAAAAAGTCAAAGTGCAGAGCTGATTCTACTCCGTGAGCCAGGTCTAGAAATACTTTAAGTAAGCATTTTCTTGCCATTTTTATGGTCAAATTAGTTATTAGACATGAGAATATAGTTGGAAAATATGTTTTTAGATTATAAAAATGCTAGGAAGTTTGCGCCATAGTGTCACTAAAAAGTCAAAGTGCGGAGCATATTCTACTCTGTGAGCCAGGTCAGGAAGTCATTGAAGTGAGCATTTTTTCTTTCCATTTTTATAGTCAAATTAGTTATTATACAAGAGTATATAGGTGGTGAACATGTTTTTAGAGTATATAATTGCTACAAAGCTTGCGCCATAGAGTCTCTAAAAAACACAGTGCAGAGTTGATTCTACTCCGTGAGCCAGGTCAAGAACTCCTTGTAGTGAGCATTTTCTTTCCATTTTTATGGTCATATTAGTTATTAGACACGAGAATCTTGTTGGAGAACATGTTTACAGAGTATAAAAATCCTAGGAAGCTTGCACCATAGAGTCAGTAAAAAGTCAAAGTGCAGAGATGATTCTACTCCGTGAGACAGGTCTAGAACTACTTTAAGTGAGCGTTTTCTTGCCATTTTTACTCCGTGAGCTTGCGCCATAGAGTATATACCAGCTATGAAGCTTGCGCCATAGAGTCACTAAAAACACAGTGCAGAGTTGATTCTACTCCGTGAGCCAGGTCAATAACTCCTTGTAGTGAGCATTTTCTTTCCATTTTTAAGGTCATAGTAGTTATTAGACATGAGAATCTTATTGGATAACATGTTTGCAGAGTATAAAAATCCTAGGAAGCTTGCACCATAGAGTCAGTAAAAAGTCAAAGTGCAGAGATGATTCTACTCCGTGAGCCAGGTCTAGAACTACTTTAAGTAAGCATTTTCTTGCCATTTTTATGGTCAAATTATTTATTAGACATGAGAATATAGTTGGAAAATATGTTTTTAGATTATAAAAATGCTAGGAAGTTTGCGCCATAGTGTCCCTAAAAAGTCAAAGTGCGGAGCATATTCTACTCTGTGAGCCAGGTCAGGAAGTCATTGAAGTGAGCATTTTTTCTTTCCATTTTTATAGTCAAATTAGTTATTATACAAGAGTTTATAGGTGGTGAACATGTTTTTATAGTATATAACTGCTACGAAGCTTGCGCCATAGAGTCTCTAAAAAACACAGTGCAAAATTGATTCTACTCCGTGAGCCAGGTAAATAACTCCTTGTAGTGAGCATTTTCTTTCCATTTTTATGGTCATATTAGTTATTAGACATGAGAATCTTATTGGATAACATGTTTGCAGAGTATAAAAATCCTAGGAAGCTTGTACCATAGAGTCAGTAAAAAGTCAAAGTGCAGAGCTGATTCTACTCTATGAGCCAGGTCTAGAACTACTTGAAGTGAGTATTTTCTTGCCATTTTTATGGTCAAATTAGTTATTAAACATGAGAATATAGTTGGAAAATATGTTTTTAGATTATAAAAATGCTAGGAAGCTTGCGCCATAGTGTCACTAAAAAGTCAAAGCGCGGAGCATATTCTACTCTGTGAGCCAGGTCAGGAAGTCATTGAAGTGAGCATTTTTTCTTTCCATTTTTATAGTCAAATTAGTTATTATACAAGAGTATATAGGTGGTGAACATGTTTTTAGAGTATATAACTGCTACAAAGCTTGCGCCATAGAGTCTCTAAAAAACACAGTGCAGAGTTGATTCTACTCCGTGAGCCAGGTCAAGAACTCCTTGTAGTGAGCATTTTCTTTCCATTTTTATGGTCATATTAGTTATTAGACACAAGAATCTTGTTGGAGAACATGTTTACAGAGTATAAAAATCCTAGGAAGCTTGCACCATAGAGTCAGTAAAAAGTCAAAGTGCAGAGATGATTCTACTCCGTGAGCCAGGTCTAGAACTACTTTAAGTAAGCATTTTCTTGCCATTTTTACTCCGTGAGCTTGCGCCATAGAGTATATACCAGCTATGAAGCTTGCGCCATAGAGTCACTAAAAACACAGTGCAGAGTTGATTCTACTCCGTGAGCCAGGTCAATAACTCCTTGTAGTAAGCATTTTCTTTCCATTTTTATGGTCATAGTAGTTATTAGACATGAGAATCTTATTGGATAACATGTTTGCAGAGTATAAAAATCCTAGGAAGCTTGCACCATAGAGTCAGTAAAAAGTCAAAGTGCAGAGATGATTCTACTCCGTGAGCCAGGTCTAGAACTACTTTAAGTAAGCATTTTCTTGCCATTTTTATGGTCAAATTAGTTATTAGACATGAGAATATAGTTGGAAAATATGTTTTTAGATTATAAAAATGCTAGGAAGTTTGCGCCATAGTGTCACTAAAAAGTCAAAGTGCGGAGCATATTCTACTCTGTGAGCCAGGTCAGGAAGTCATTGAAGTGAGCATTTTTTCTTTCCATTTTTATAGTCAAATTAGTTATTATACAAGAGTTTATAGGTGGTGAACATGTTTTTAGAGTATTTAACTGCTACGAAGCTTGCGCCATAGAGTCTCTAAAAAACACAGTGCAAAATTGATTCTACTCCGTGAGCCAGGTAAATAACTCCTTGTAGTGAGCATTTTCTTTCCATTTTTATGGTCATATTAGTTATTAGACATGAGAATCTTATTGGATAACATGTTTGTTGAGTATAAAAATCCTAGGAAGCTTGTACCATAGAGTCAGTAAAAAGTCAAAGTGCAGAGCTGATTCTACTCCATGAGCCAGGTCTAGAACTACTTGAAGTGAGTATTTTCTTGCCATTTTTATGGTCAAATTAGTTATTAAACATGAGAATATAGTTGGAAAATATGTTTTTAGATTATAAAAATGCTAGGAAGCTTGCGCCATAGTGTCACTAAAAAGTCAAAGCGCGGAGCATATTCTACTCTGTGAGCCAGGTCAGGAAGTCATTGAAGTGAGCATTTTTTCTTTCCATTTTTATAGTCAAATTAGTTATTATACAAGAGTATATAGGTGGTGAACATGTTTTTAGAGTATATAACTGCTACGAAGCTTGCGCCATAGAGTCTCTAAAAAACACAGTGCAGAGTTGATTCTACTCCGTGAGCCAGGTCAAGAACTCCTTGTAGTGAGCATTTTCTTTCCATTTTTATGGTCATATTAGTTATTAGACATGAGAATCTTGTTGGAGAACATGTTTACAGAGTATAAAAATCCTAGGAAGCTTGCACCATAGAGTCACTAAAGAGTCTAAGTGCAGAGCTGTTTCTACTCCGTGAGCCAGGTCTAGAACTACTTGAAGTGAGTATTTTCTTGCCATTTTTATGGTAAAATTAGTTGTTAGACATGAGAATATAGTTGGAAAATATGTTTTTAGATTATAAAAATGCTAGGAAGCTTGCGCCATAGTGTCAATAAAAAGTCAAAATGCAGAGCTTATTCTACTCTGTGAGCCAGGTCAGGAAGTCATTGAAGTGAGCATTTTTTCTTTCCATTTTTATAGTCAAATTAGTTATTATACACGACTATATAGGTGGAGAACATGTTTTTAGAGTATATAACTGCTACGAAGCTTGCGCCATAGAGTCTCTAAAAACACACAGTGCAGAGTTGATTCTACTTCGTGAGCCAGGTCATGAACTCCTTGTAGTGAGCATTTTCTTTCCATTTTTATGGTCATAGTAGTTATTAGACATGAGAATCTTGTTGGAGAACATGTTTGCAGAGTATAAAATCCTAGGAAGCTTGCACCATAGAGTCACTAAAAAGTCAAAGTGCAGAGCTGATTCTACTCCGTGAGCCAGGTCTATAACTACTTTAAGTGAGTATTTCCTTGCCATTTTTATGGTCAAATTAGTTATTAGACATGAGAATATAGTTGGAAAATATATTTTTAGACTAAAAAAATTCTAGGAAGCTTGCGCCACAGTGTCACTAAAAAGTCAAAGTGCGGAGCTTATTCTACTCTGTGAGCCAGGTCAGGAAGTCATTGAAGTGAGCATTTTTTATTTCCATTTTTATAGTCCAATTAGTTATTATACAAGAGTATATAGGTGGAGAACATATTTTCAAAGTATATACCTGCTATGAAGCTTGCGCCATAGAGTCACTAAAAACACAGTGCAGAGTTGATTCTACTCCGTGACCCAGGTCAATAACTCCTTGTAGTGAGCATTTTCTCTCCATTTTTATGGACATATTAGTTATTAGACATGAGAATCTTATTGGATAACATGTTTGCAGAGTATAAAAATCCTAGGAAGCTTGCACCATAGAGTCAGTAAAAAGTCAAAGTGCAGAGCTGATTCTACTCCATGAGCCAGGTCTAGAACTACTTGAAGTGAGTATTTTCTTGCCATTTTTATGGTCAAATTAGTTATTAAACATGAGAATATAGTTGGAAAATATGTTTTTAGATTATAAAAATGCTAGGAAGCTTGCGCCATAGTGTCACTAAAAAGTCAAAGTGCGGAGCATATTCTACTCTGTGAGCCAGGTCAGGAAGTCATTGAAGTGAGCATTTTTTCTTTCCATTTTTATAGTCAAATTAGTTATTATACAAGATTATATAGGTGGTGAACATGTTTTTAGAGTATATAACTGCTACGAAGCTTGCGCCATAGAGTCTCTAAAAAACACAGTGCAGAGTTGATTCTACTCCGTGAGCCAGGTCAAGAACTCCTTGTAGTGAGCATTTTCTTTCCATTTTTATGGTCATATTAGTTATTAGACATGAGAATATTGTTGGAGAACATGTTTACAGAGTATAAAAATCCTAGGAAGCTTGCACCATAGAGTCACTAAAAAGTCTAAGTGCAGAGCTGATTCTACTCCGTGAGCCAGGTCTAGAACTACTTGAAGTGAGTATTTTCTTGCCATTTTTATGGTCAAATTAGTTATTAGACATGAGAATATAGTTGGAAAATATGTTTTTAGATTATAAAAATGGTAGGAAGCTTGCGCCATTGTGTCACTAAAAAGTCAAAGTGCGGAGCTTATTCTACTCTGTGAGCCAGGTTAGGAAGTCATTGAAGTGAGCATTTTTTCTTTCCATTTTTATAGTCAAATTAGTTATTATACAAGAGTATATAGGTGGTGAACATGTTTTTAGAGTATATAACTGCTACGAAGCTTGCGCCATAGAGTCTCTAAAAAACACAGTGCAGAGTTGATTCTACTCCGTGAGTCAGGTCAAGAACTCCTTGTAGTGAGCATTTTCTTTCCATTTTTATGGTCATATTAGTTATTAGACATGAGAATCTTGTTGGAGAACATGTTTACAGAGTATAAAAATCCTAGGAAGCTTGCACCATAGAGTCAGTAAAAAGTCAAAGTGCAGAGATGATTCTACTCCGTGAGCCAGGTCTAGAACTACTTTAAGTAAGCATTTTCTTGCCATTTTTATGGTCAAATTAGTTATTAGACATGAGAATATAGTTGGAAAATATGTTTTTAGATTATAAAAATGCTAGGAAGTTTGCGCCATAGTGTCACTAAAAAGTCAAAGTGCGGAGCATATTCTACTCTGTGAGCCAGGTCAGGAAGTCATTGAAGTGAGCATTTTTTCTTTCCATTTTTATAGTCAAATTAGTTATTATACAAGAGTATATAGGTGGTGAACATGTTTTTAGAGTATATAACTGCTACGAAGGTTGCGCCATAGAGTCTCTAAAAAACACAGTGCAAAATTGATTCTACTCCGTGAGCCAGGTCAATAACTCCATGTAGTGAGCATTTTCTTTCCATTTTTATGGTCATATTAGTTATTAGACATGAGAATCTTATTGGATAACATGTTTGCAGAGTATAAAAATCCTAGGAAGCTTGTACCATAGAGTCAGTAAAAAGTCAAAGTGCAGAGCTGATTCTACTCCGTGAGCCAGGTCTAGAACTACTTTAAGTAAGCATTTTCTTGCCATTTTTATGGTCAAATTAGTTATTAGACATGAGAATATAGTTGGAAAATATGTTTTTAGATTATAAAAATGCTAGGAATTTTGCGCCATAGTGTCACTAAAAAGTCAAAGTGCGGAGCATATTCTACTCTGTGAGCCAGGTCAGGAAGTCATTGAAGTGAGCATTTTTTCTTTCCATTTTTATAGTCAAATTAGTTATTATACAAGAGTATATAGGTGGTGAACATGTTTTTAGAGTATATAATTGCTACAAAGCTTGCGCCATAGAGTCTCTAAAAAACACAGTGCAGAGTTGATTCTACTCCGTGAGCCAGGTCAAGAACTCCTTGTAGTGAGCATTTTCTTTCCATTTTTATGGTCATATTAGTTATTAGACACGAGAATCTTGTTGGAGAACATGTTTACAGAGTATAAAAATCCTAGGAAGCTTGCACCATAGAGTTAGAAAGAAAAGTCAAAGTGCAGAGATGATTCTACTCCGTGAGACAGGTCTAGAACTACTTTAAGTAAGCGTTTTCTTGCCATTTTTACTCCGTGAGCTTGCGCCATAGAGTATATACCAGCTATGAAGCTTGCGCCATAGAGTCACTAAAAACACAGTGCAGAGTTGATTCTACTCCGTGAGCCAGGTCAATAACTCCTTGTAGTGAGCATTTTCTTTCCATTTTTAAGGTCATAGTAGTTATTAAACATGAGAATCTTATTGGATAACATGTTTGCAGAGTATAAAAATCCTAGGAAGCTTGCACCATAGAGTCAGTAAAAAGTCAAAGTGCAGAGATGATTCTACTCCGTGAGCCAGGTCTAGAACTAGTTTAAGTAAGCATTTTCTTGCCATTTTTATGGTCAAATTATTTATTAGACATGAGAATATAGTTGGAAAATATGTTTTTAGATTATAAAAATGCTAGGAAGTTTGCGCCATAGTGTCACTAAAAAGTCAAAGTGCGGAGCATATTCTACTCTGTGAGCCAGGTCAGGAAGTCATTGAAGTGAGCATTTTTTCTTTCCATTTTTATAGTCAAATTAGTTATTATACAAGAGTTTATAGGTGGTGAACATGTTTTTAGAGTATTTAACTGCTACGAAGCTTGCGCCATAGAGTCTCTAAAAGACACAGTGCAAAATTGATTCTACTCCGTGAGCCAGGTAAATAACTCCTTGTAGTGAGCATTTTCTTTCCATTTTTATGGTCATATTAGTTATTAGACATGAGAATCTTATTGGATAACATGTTTGTTGAGTATAAAAATCCTAGGAAGCTTGTACCATAGAGTCAGTAAAAAGTCAAAGTGCAGAGCTGATTCTACTCCATGAGCCAGGTCTAGAACTACTTGAAGTGAGTATTTTCTTGCCATTTTTATGGTCAAATTAGTTATTAAACATGAGAATATAGTTGGAAAATATGTTTTTAGATTATAAAAATGCTAGGAAGCTTGCGCCATAGTGTCACTAAAAAGTCAAAGCGCGGAGCATATTCTACTCTGTGAGCCAGGTCAGGAAGTCATTGAAGTGAGCATTTTTTCTTTCCATTTTTATAGTCAAATTAGTTATTATACAAGAGTATATAGGTGGTGAACATGTTTTTAGAGTATATAACTGCTACGAAGCTTGCGCCATAGAGTCTCTAAAAAACACAGTGCAGAGTTGATTCTACTCCGTGAGCCAGGTCAAGAACTCCTTGTAGTGAGCATTTTCTTTCCATTTTTATGGTCATATTAGTTATTAGACATGAGAATCTTGTTGGAGAACATGTTTACAGAGTATAAAAATCCTAGGAAGCTTGCACCATAGAGTCACTAAAGAGTCTAAGTGCAGAGCTGTTTCTACTCCGTGAGCCAGGTCTAGAACTACTTGAAGTGAGTATTTTCTTGCCATTTTTATGGTAAAATTAGTTATTAGACATGAGAATATAGTTGGAAAATATGTTTTTAGATTATAAAAATGCTAGGAAGCTTGCGCCATAGTGTCAATAAAAAGTCAAAGTGCAGAGCTTATTCTACTCTGTGAGCCAGGTCAGGAAGTCATTGAAGTGAGCATTTTTTCTTTCCATTTTTATAGTCAAATTAGTTATTATACACGACTATATAGGTGGAGAACATGTTTTTAGAGTATATAACTTCTACGAAGCTTGCGCCATAGAGTCTCTAAAAACACACAGTGCAGAGTTGATTCTACTCCGTGAGCCAGGTCATGAACTCCTTGTAGTGAGCATTTTCTTTCCATTTTTATGGTCATAGTAGTTATTAGACATGAGAATCTTGTTGGAGAACATGTTTGCAGAGTATAAAATCCTAGGAAGCTTGCACCATAGAGTCACTAAAAAGTCAAAGTGCAGAGCTGATTCTACTCCGTGAGCCAGGTCTATAACTACTTTAAGTGAGTATTTCCTTGCCATTTTTATGGTCAAATTAGTTATTAGACATGAGAATATAGTTGGAAAATATATTTTTAGACTAAAAAAATTCTAGGAAGCTTGCGCCACAGTGTCACTAAAAAGTCAAAGTGCGGAGCTTATTCTACTCTGTGAGCCAGGTCAGGAAGTCATTGAAGTGAGCATTTTTTATTTCCATTTTTATAGTCCAATTAGTTATTATACAAGAGTATATAGGTGGAGAACATATTTTCAAAGTATATACCTGCTATGAAGCTTGCGCCATAGAGTCACTAAAAACACAGTGCAGAGTTGATTCTACTCCGTGACCCAGGTCAATAACTCCTTGTAGTGAGCATTTTCTCTCCATTTTTATGGACATATTAGTTATTAGACATGAGAATCTTATTGGATAACATGTTTGCAGAGTATAAAAATCCTAGGAAGCTTGCACCATAGAGTCAGTAAAAAGTCAAAGTGCAGAGCTGATTCTACTCCATGAGCCAGGTCTAGAACTACTTGAAGTGAGTATTTTCTTGCCATTTTTATGGTCAAATTAGTTATTAAACATGAGAATATAGTTGGAAAATATGTTTTTAGATTATAAAAATGCTAGGAAGCTTGCGCCATAGTGTCACTAAAAAGTCAAAGTGCGGAGCATATTCTACTCTGTGAGCCAGGTCAGGAAGTCATTGAAGTGAGCATTTTTTCTTTCCATTTTTATAGTCAAATTAGTTATTATACAAGATTATATAGGTGGTGAACATGTTTTTAGAGTATATAACTGCTACGAAGCTTGCGCCATAGAGTCTCTAAAAAACACAGTGCAGAGTTGATTCTACTCCGTGAGCCAGGTCAAGAACTCCTTGTAGTGAGCATTTTCTTTCCATTTTTATGGTCATATTAGTTATTAGACATGAGAATCTTGTTGGAGAACATGTTTACAGAGTATAAAAATCCTAGGAAGCTTGCACCATAGAGTCACTAAAAAGTCTAAGTGCAGAGCTGATTCTACTCCGTGAGCCAGGTCTAGAACTACTTGAAGTGAGTATTTTCTTGCCATTTTTATGGTCAAATTAGTTATTAGACATGAGAATATAGTTGGAAAATATGTTTTTAGATTATAAAAATGGTAGGAAGCTTGCGCCATTGTGTCACTAAAAAGTCAAAGTGCGGAGCTTATTCTACTCTGTGAGCCAGGTCAGGAAGTCATTGAAGTGAGCATTTTTTCTTTCCATTTTTATAGTCAAATTAGTTATTATACAAGAGTATATAGGTGGTGAACATGTTTTTAGAGTATATAACTGCTACGAAGCTTGCGCCATAGAGTCTCTAAAAAACACAGTGCAGAGTTGATTCTACTCCGTGAGTCAGGTCAAGAACTCCTTGTAGTGAGCATTTTCTTTCCATTTTTATGGTCATATTAGTTATTAGACATGAGAATCTTGTTGGAGAACATGTTTACAGAGTATAAAAATCCTAGGAAGCTTGCACCATAGAGTCAGTAAAAAGTCAAAGTGCAGAGATGATTCTACTCCGTGAGTCAGGTCTAGAACTACTTTAAGTAAGCATTTTCTTGCCATTTTTATGGTCAAATTAGTTATTAGACATGAGAATATAGTTGGAAAATATTTTTTTAGATTATAAAAATGCTAGGAAGTTTGCGCCATAGTGTCACTAAAAAGTCAAAGTGCGGAGCATATTCTACTCTGTGAGCCAGGTCAGGAAGTCATTGAAGTGAGCATTTTTTCTTTCCATTTTTATAGTCAAATTAGTTATTATACAAGAGTTATAGGTGGTGAACATGTTTTTAGAGTATATAACTGCTACGAAGCTTGCGCCATAGAGTCTCTAAAAAACACAGTGCAAAATTGATTCTACTCCGTGAGCCAGGTAAATAACTCCTTGTAGTGAGCATTTTCTTTCCATTTTTATGGTCATATTAGTTATTAGACATGAGAATCTTATTGGATAACATGTTTGCAGAGTATAAAAATCCTAGGAAGCTTGTACCATAGAGTCAGTAAAAAGTCAAAGTGCAGAGCTGATTCTACTCCATGAGCCAGGTCTAGAACTACTTGAAGAGAGTATTTTCTTGCCATTTTTATGGTCAAATTAGTTATTAAACATGAGAATATAGTTGGAAAATATGTTTTTAGATTATAAAAATGCTAGGAAGCTTGCGCCATAGTGTCACTAAAAAGTCAAAGCGCGGAGCATATTCTACTCTGTGAGCCAGGTCAGGAAGTCATTGAAGTGAGCATTTTTTCTTTCCATTTTTATAGTCAAATTAGTTATTATACAAGAGTATATAGGTGGTGAATATGTTTTTAGAGTATATAACTGCTACGAAGCTTGCGCCATAGAGTCTCTAAAAAACACAGTGCAGAGTTGATTCTACTCCATGAGCCAGGTCAAGAACTCCTTGTAGTGAGCATTTTCTTTCCATTTTTATGGTCATATTAGTTATTAGACATGAGAATCTTGTTGGAGAACATGTTTACAGAGTATAAAAATCCTAGGAAGCTTGCACCATAGAGTCACTAAAAAGTCTAAGTGCAGAGCTGATTCTACTCCGTGAGCCAGGTCTAGAACTACTTGAAGTGAGTATTTTCTTGCCATTTTTATGGTAAAATTAGTTATTAGACATGAGAATATAGTTGGAAAATATGTTTTTAGATTATAAAAATGCTAGGAAGCTTGCGCCATAGTGTCAATAAAAAGTCAAAGTGCAGAGCTTATTCTACTCTGTGAGCCAGGTCAGGAAGTCATTGAAGTGAGCATTTTTTCTTTCCATTTTTATAGTAAAATTAGTTATTATACAAGACTATATAGGTGGAGAACATGTTTTTAGAGTATATAACTGCTACGAAGCTTGCGCCATAGAGTCTCTAAAAACACACAGTGCAGAGTTGATTCTACTCCGTGAGCCAGGTCATGAACTCCTTGTAGTGAGAATTTTCTTTCCATTTTTATGGTCATAGTAGTTATTAGACATGAGAATCTTGTTGGAGAACATGTTTGCAGAATATAAAATCCTAGGAAGCTTGCACCATAGAGTCACTAAAAAGTCAAAGTGCAGAGCTGATTCTACTCCGTGAGTCAGGTCTATAACTACTTTAAGTGAGTATTTCCTTGCCATTTTTATGGTCAAATTAGTTATTAGACATGAGAATATAGTTGGAAAATATATTTTTAGACTAAAAAAATTCTAGGAAGCTTGCGCCACAGTGTCACTAAAAAGTCAAAGTGCGGAGCTTATTCTACTCTGTGAGCCAGGTCAGGAAGTCATTGAAGTGAGCATTTTTTATTTCCATTTTTATAGTCCAATTAGTTATTATACAAAGTATATAGGTGGAGAACATGTTTTCAAAGTATATACCTGCTACGAAGCTTGCGCCATAGAGTCACTAAAAACACAGTGCAGAGTTGATTCTACTCCGTGACCCAGGTCAATAACTCCTTGTAGTGAGCATTTTCTCTCCATTTTATGGACATATTAGTTATTAGACATGAGAATCTTATTGGATAACATGTTTGCAGAGTATAAAAATCCTAGGATGCTTGCACCATAGAGTCAGTAAAAAGTCAAAGTGCAGAGCTGATTCTACTCCATGAGCCAGGTCTAGAACTACTTGAAGTGAGTATTTTCTTGCCATTTTTATGGTCAAATTAGTTATTAAACATGAGAATATAGTTGGAAAATATGTTTTTAGATTATAAAAATGCTAGGAAGCTTGCGCCATAGTGTCACTAAAAAGTCAAAGTGCGGAGCATATTCTACTCTGTGAGCCAGGTCAGGAAGTCATTGAAGTGAGCATTTTTTCTTTCCATTTTTATAGTCAAATTAGTTATTATACAAGATTATATAGGTGGTGAACATGTTTTTAGAGTATATAACTGCTACGAAGCTTGCGCCATAGAGTCTCTAAAAAACACAGTGCAGAGTTGATTCTACTCCGTGAGCCAGGTCAAGAACTCCTTGTAGTGAGCATTTTCTTTCCATTTTTATGGTCATATTAGTTATTAGACATGAGAATCTTGTTGGAGAACATGTTTACAGAGTATAAAAATCCTAGGAAGCTTGCACCATAGAGTCAGTAAAAAGTCAAAGTGCAGAGATGATTCTACTCCGTGAGCCAGGTCTCGAACTACTTTAAGTAAGCATTTTCTTGCCATTTTTATGGTCAAATTAGTTATTAGACATGAGAATATAGTTGGAAAATATGTTTTTAGATTATAAAAATGCTAGGAAGTTTGCGCCATAGTGTCACAAAAAAGTCAAAGTGCGGAGCATATTCTACTCTGTGAGCCAGGTCAGGAAGTCATTGAAGTGAGCATTTTTTCTTTCCATTTTTATAGTCAAATTAGTTATTATACAAGAGTATATAGGTGGTGAACATGTTTTTAGAGTATATAACTGCTACGAAGCTTGCGCCATAGAGTCTCTAAAAAACACAGTGCAAAATTGATTCTACTCGGTGAGCCAGGTAAATAACTCCTTGTAGTGAGCATTTTCTTTCCATTTTTATGGTCGTATTAGTTATTAGACATGAGAATCTTATTGGATAACATGTTTGCAGAGTATAAAAATCCTAGGAAGCTTGTACCATAGAGTCAGTAAAAAGTCAAAGTGCAGAGCTGATTCTACTCCATGAGCCAGGTCTAGAACTACTTGAAGTGAGTATTTTCTTGCCATTTTTATGGTCAAATTAGTTATTAAACATGAGAATATAGTTGGAAAATATGTTTTTAGATTATTAAAATGCTAGGAAGCTTGCGCCATAGTGTCACTAAAAAGTCAAAGTGCGGAGCATATTATACACTGTGAGCCAGGTCAGGAAGTCATTGAAGTGAGCATTTTTTCTTTCCATTTTTATAGTCAAATTAGTTATTATACAAGAGTATATAGGTGGTGAACATGTTTTTAGAGTATATAACTGCTACAAAGCTTGCGCCATAGAGTCTCTAAAAAACACAGTGCAGAGTTGATTCTACTCCGTGAGCCAGGTCAAGAACTCCTTGTAGTGAGCATTTTCTTTCCATTTTTATGGTCATATTAGTTATTAGACATGAGAATCTTGTTGGAGAACATGTTTACAGAGTATAAAAATCCTAGGAAGCTTGCACCATAGAGTCACTAAAAAGTCTAAGTGCAGAGCTGATTCTACTCCGTGAGCCAGGTCTAGAACTACTTGAAGTGAGTATTTTCTTGCCATTTTTATGGTAAAATTAGTTATTAGACATGAGAATATAGTTGGAAAATATGTTTTTAGATTATAAAAATGCTAGGAAGCTTGCGCCATAGTGTCAATAAAAAGTCAAAGTGCAGAGCTTATTCTACTCTGTGAGCCAGGTCAGGAAGTCATTGAAGTGAGCATTTTTTCTTTCCATTTTTATAGTCAAATTAGTTATTATACAAGACTATATAGGTGGAGAACATGTTTTTAGAGTATATAACTGCTACGAAGCTTGCGCCATAGAGTCTCTAAAAACACACAGTGCAGAGTTGATTCTACTCCGTGAGCCAGGTCATGAACTCCTTGTAGTGAGAATTTTCTTTCCATTTTTATGGTCATAGTAGTTATTAGACATGAGAATCTTGTTGGAGAACATGTTTGCAGAATATAAAATCCTAGGAAGCTTGCACCATAGAGTCACTAAAAAGTCAAAGTGCAGAGCTGATTCTACTCCGTGAGTCAGGTCTATAACTACTTTAAGTGAGTATTTCCTTGCCATTTTTATGGTCAAATTAGTTATTAGACATGAGAATATAGTTGGAAAATATATTTTTAGACTAAAAAAATTCTAGGAAGCTTGCGCCACAGTGTCACTAAAAAGTCAAAGTGCGGAGCTTATTCTACTCTGTGAGCCAGGTCAGGAAGTCATTGAAGTGAGCATTTTTTATTTCCATTTTTATAGTCCAATTAGTTATTATACAAAAGTATATAGGTGGAGAACATATTTTCAAAGTATATACCTGCTATGAAGCTTGCGCCATAGAGTCACTAAAAACACAGTGCAGAGTTGATTCTACTCCGTGACCCAGGTCAATAACTCCTTGTAGTGAGCATTTTCTCTCCATTTTTATGGACATATTAGTTATTAGACATGAGAATCTTATTGGATAACATGTTTGCAGAGTATAAAAATCCTAGGAAGCTTGCACCATAGAGTCAGTAAAAAGTCAAAGTGCAGAGCTGATTCTACTCCATGAGCCAGGTCTAGAACTACTTGAAGTGAGTATTTTCTTGCCATTTTTATGGTCAAATTAGTTATTAAACATGAGAATATAGTTGGAAAATATGTTTTTAGATTATAAAAATGCTAGGAAGCTTGCGCCATAGTGTCACTAAAAAGTCAAAGTGCGGAGCATATTATACTCTGTGAGCCAGGTCAGGAAGTCATTGAAGTGAGCATTTTTTCTTTCCATTTTTATAGTCAAATTAGTTATTATACAAGAGTATATAGGTGATGAACATGTTTTTAGAGTATATAACTGCTACGAAGCTTGCGCCATAGAGTCTCTAAAAAACACAGTGCAGAGTTGATTCTACTCCGTGAGCCAGGTCAAGAACTCCTTGTAGTGAGCATTTTCTTTCCATTTTTATGGTCATATTAGTTATTAGACATGAGAATCTTGTTGGAGAACATGTTTACAGAGTATAAAAATCCTAGGAAGCTTGCACCATAGAGTCAGTAAAAAGTCAAAGTGCAGAGCTGATTCTACTCCGTGAGCCAGGTCTAGAACTACTTTAAGTAAGCATTTTCTTGCCATTTTTATGGTCAAATTAGTTATTAGACATGAGAATATAGTTGGAAAATATGTTTTTAGATTATAAAAATGCTAGGAAGTTTGCGCCATAGTGTCACTAAAAAGTCAAAGTGCGGAGCATATTCTACTCTGTGAGCCAGGACAGGAAGTCATTGAAGTGAGCATTTTTTCTTTCCATTTTTATAGTCAAATTAGTTATTATACAAGAGTATATAGGTGGTGAACATGTTTTTAGAGTATATAACTGCTACGAAGCTTGCGCCATAGAGTCACTAAAAAACACAGTGCAAAGTTGATTCTACTCCGTGAGCCAGGTCAATAACTCCTTGTAGTGAGCATTTTCTTTCCATTTTTATGGTAATATTAGTTATTAGACATGAGAATCTTATTGGAGAACATGTTTGCAGAGTATAAAAATCCTAGGAAGCTTGCACCATAGAGTCAGTAAAAAGTCAAAGTGCAGAGCTGATTCTACTCCATGAGCCAGGTCTAGAACTACTTGAAGTGAGTATTTTCTTGCCATTTTTATGGTCAAATTAGTTATTAAACATGAGAATATAGTTGGAAAATATGTTTTTAGATTATAAAAATGCTAGGAAGCTTGCGCCATAGTGTCACTAAAAAGTCAAAGTGCGGAGCATATTCTACTCTGTGAGCCAGGTCAGGAAGTCATTGAAGTGAGCATTTTTTCTTTCCATTTTTATAGTCAAATTAGTTATTATACAAGAGTATATAGGTGGTGAACATGTTTTTAGAGTATATAACTGCTACGAAGCTTGCGCCATAGAGTCTCTAAAAAACACAGTGCAGAGTTGATTCTACTCCGTGAGCCAGGTCAAGAACTCCTTGTAGTGAGCATTTTCTTTCCATTTTTATGGTCATATTAGTTATTAGACATGAGAATCTTGTTGGAGAACATGTTTACAAAGTATAAAAATCCTAGGAAGCTTGCACCATAGAGTCACTAAAAAGTCTAAGTGCAGAGCTGATTCTACTCCGTGAGCCAGGTCTAGAACTACTTGAAGTGAGTATTTTCTTGCCATTTTTATGGTCAAATTAGTTATTAGACATGAGAATATAGTTGGAAAATATGTTTTTAGATTATAAAAATGCTAGGAAGCTTGCGCCATAGTGTCACTAAAAAGTCAAAGTGCAGAGCTTATTCTACTCTGTGAGCCAGGTCAGGAAGTCATTTAAGTGAGCATTTTTTCTTTCTATTTTTATAGTCAAATTAGTTATTATACAAGAGTATATAGGTGGAGAACATGTTTTCAAAGCATATACCTGCTACGAAGCTTGCGCCATAGAGTCACTAAAAACACAGTAAAGAGTTCATTCTACTCCGTGAGCCAGGTCAATAACTCCTTGTAGTGAGCATTTTCTTTCCATTTTTATGGTAATATTAGTTATTAGACATGAGAATCTTGTTGGAGAACATGTTTGCAGAGTATAAAAATCCTAGGAAGCTTGCACCATAGAGTCACTAAAAAGTCAAAGTGCAGAGCTGATTCTACTCCGTGAGCCAGGTCTAGAACTACTTTAAGTGAGTATTTTCTTGCCATTTTTATGGTCAAATTAGTTATTAGACATGAGAATATAGTTGGAAAATATGTTTTTAGATTATAAATATGCTAGGAAGCTTGCGCCATAGTGTCACTAAAAAGTCAAAGTGCGGAGCTTATTCTACTCTGTGAGCCAGGTCAGGAAGTCATTGAAGTGAGCATTTTTTCTTTCCATTTTTATAGTCAAATTAGTTATTATACAAGAGTATATAGGTGGAGAACATGTTTTCAAAGCATATACCTGCTACGAAGCTTGCGCCATAGAGTCACTAAAAACACAGTAAAGAGTTCATTCTACTCCGTGAGCCAGGTCAATAACTCCTTGTAGTGAGCATTTTCTTCCATTTTTATGGTCATATTAGTTATTAGACATGAGAATCTTATTGGAGAACATGTTTGCAGAGTATAAAAATCCTAGGAAGCTTGCACCATATAGTCAGTAAAAAGTCAAAGTGCAGAGCTGATTCTACTCCATCAGCCAGGTCTAGAACTACTTGAAGTGAGTATTTTCTTGCCATTTTTATGGTCAAATTACTTATTAAACATGAGAATATAGTTGGAAATATATTTTTAGATTATAAAAATGCTAAGAAGCTTGCGCCATAGTGTCACTAAAAAGTCAAAGTGCGGAGCATATTATACTCTGTGAGCCAGGTCAGGAAGTCATTGAAGTGAGCATTTTTTCTTTCCATTTTTATAGTCAAATTAGTTATTATACAAGAGTATATAGGTGGTGAACATGTTTTTAGAGTATATAACTGCTACGAAGCTTGCGCCATAGAGTCTCTAAAAAACACAGTGCAGAGTTGATTCTACTCCGTGAGCCAGGTCAAGAACTCCTTGTAGTGAGCATTTTCTTTCCATTTTTATGGTCATATTAGTTATTAGACATGAGAATCTTGTTGGAGAACATGTTTACAGAGTATAAAAATCCTAGGAAGCTTGCACCATAGAGTCATTAAAAAGTCTAAGTGCAGAGCTGATTCTACTCCGTGAGCCAGGTCTAGAACTACTTGAAGTGAGTATTTTCTTGCCATTTTTATGGTCAAATTAGTTATTAGACATGAGAATATAGTTGGAAAATATGTTTTTAGATTATAAAAATGCTAGGAAGCTTGCGCCATAGTGTCACTAAAAAGTCAAAGTGCAGAGCTTATTCTACTCTGTGAGCCAGGTCAGGAAGTCATTGAAGTGAGCATTTTTTCTTTCCATTTTTATAGTCAAATTAGTTATTATACAAGAGTATATAGGTGGTGAACATGTTTTTAGAGTATATAACTGCTACGAAGCTTGCGCCATAGAGTCACTAAAAACACAGTGCAGAGTTGATTCTACTCCGTGAGCCAGGTCAAGAACTCCTTGTAGTGAGCATTTTCTTTCCATTTTTATGGTCATATTAGTTATTAGACATGAGAATCTTGTTGGAGAACATGTTTACAGAGTATAAAAATCCTAGGAAGCTTGCACCATAGAGTCACTAAAAAGTCTAAGAGCAGAGCTGATTCTACTCCGTGAGCCAGGTCTAGAACTACTTGAAGTGAGTATTTTCTTGCCATTTTTATGGTCAAATTAGTTATTAGACATGAGAATATAGTTGGAAAATATGTTTTTAGATTATAAAAATGCTAGGAAGCTTGCGCCATTGTGTCACTAAAAAGTCAAAGTGCTGAGCTTATTCTACTCTGTGAGCCAGGTCAGGAAGTCATTGAAGTGAGCATTTTTTCTTTCCATTTTTATAGTCAAATTAGTTATTATACAAGAGTATATAGGTGGTGAACATGTTTTTAGAGTATATAACTGCTACGAAGCTTGCGCCATAGAGTCTCTAAAAAACACAGTGCAGAGTTGATTCTACTCCGTGAGCCAGGTCAAGAACTCCTTGTAGTGAGCATTTTCTTTCCATTTTTATGGTCATATTAGTTATTAGACATGAGAATCTTGTTGGAGAACATGTTTACAGAGTATAAAAATCCTAGGATGCTTACACCATAGAGTCACTAAAAAGTCTAAGTGCAGAGCTGATTCTACTCCGTGAGCCAGGTCTAGAACTACTTGAAGTGAGTATTTTCTTGCCATTTTTATTGTCAAATTAGTTATTAGACATGACAATATAGTTGGAAAATATGTTTTTAGATTATAAAAATGCTAGGAAGCTTGCGCCATAATGTCACTAAAAAGTCAAAGTGCAGAGCTTATTCAACTCAGTGAGCCAGGTCAGGAAGTCCTTGAAGTGAGCATTTTTTCTTTCCATTTTTATAGTCAAATTAGTTATTATACAAGAGTATATCGGTGGAGAACATGTTTTCAAAGTATATACCAGCTATGAAGCTTGCGCCATAGAGTCACTAAAAACACAGTGCAGAGTTGATTCTACTCCATGAGCCAGGTCAATAACTCCTTGTAGTGAGCATTTTCTTTCCATTTTTATGGTCATATTAGTTATTAGACATGAGAATCTTATTGGATAATATGTTTGCAGAGTATAAAAATCCTAGGAAGCTTGCACCATAGAGTCAGTAAAAAGTCAAAGTGCAGAGCTGATTCTACTCCGTGAGCCAGGTCTAGAACTACTTTAAGTAAGCATTTTCTTGCCATTTTTATGGTCAAATTAGTTATTAGACATGAGAATATAGTTGGAAAATATGTTTTTAGATTATAAAAATGCTAGGGAGCTTGCGCCATAGTGTCACTAAAAAGTCAAAGTGCGGAGCATATTCTACTCTGTGAGCCAGGTCAGGAAGTCATTGAAGTGAGCATTTTTTCTTTCCATTTTTATAGTCAAATTAGTTATTATACAAGAGTATATAGGTGGTGAACATGTTTTTAGAGTATATACCTGCTACGAAGCTTGCGCCATAGAGTCACTAAAAACACAGTGCAAAGTTGATTCTACTCCGTGAGCCAGGTCAATAACTCCTTGTAGTGAGCATTTTCTTTCCATTTTTATGGTCATATTAGTTATTAGACATGAGAATCATATTGGAGAACATGTTTGCAGAGTATAAAAATCCTAGGAAGCTTGCACCATATAGTCAGTAAAAAGTCAAAGTGCAGAGCTGATTCTACTCCATCAGCCAGGTCTAGAACTACTTGAAGTGAGTATTTTCTTGCCATTTTTATGGTCAAATTACTTATTAAACATGAGAATATAGTTGGAAATATATTTTTAGATTATAAAAATGCTAAGAAGCTTGCGCCATAGTGTCACTAAAAAGTCAAAGTGCGGAGCATATTATTCTCTGTGAGCCAGGTCAAGAAGTCATTGAAGTGAGCATTTTTTCTTTCCATTTTTATAGTCAAATTAGTTATTATACAAGAGTATATAGGTGGTGAACATGTTTTTAGAGTATATAACTGCTACGAAGCTTGCGCCATAGAGTCTCTAAAAAACACAGTGCAGAGTTGATTCTACTCCGTGAGCCAGGTCAAGAACTCCTTGTAGTGAGCATTTTCTTTCCATTTTTATGGTCATATTAGTTATTAGACATGAGAATCTTGTTGGAGAACATGTTTACAGAGTATAAAAATCATAGGAAGCTTGCACCATAGAGTCATTAAAAAGTCTAAGTGCAGAGCTGATTCTACTCCGTGAGCCAGGTCTAGAACTACTTGAAGTGAGTATTTTCTTGCCATTTTTATGGTCAAATTAGTTATTAGACATGAGAATATAGTTGGAAAATATGTTTTTAGATTATAAAAATGCTAGGAAGCTTGCGCCATAGTGTCACTAAAAAGTCAAAGTGCAGAGCTTATTCTACTCTGTGAGCCAGGTCAGGAAGTCATTTAAGTGAGCATTTTTTCTTTCCATTTTTATAGTCAAATTAGTTATTATACAAGAGTATATAGGTGGAGAACATGTTTTCAAAGCATATACCTGCTACGAAGCTTGCGCCATAGAGTCACTAAAACACACAGTGCAGAGTTGATTCTACTCCGTGAGCCAGGTCAAGAACTCCTTGTAGTGAGCATTTTCTTTCCATTTTTATGGTCATATTAGTTATTAGACATGAGAATCTTGTTGGAGAACATGTTTGCAGAGTATAAAAATCCTAGGAAGCTTGCACCATAGAGTCACTAAAAAGTCAAAGTGCAGAGCTGATTCTACTCCGTGAGCCAGGTCTAGAACTACTTTAAGTGAGTATTTTCTTGCCATTTTTATGGTCAAATTAGTTATTAGACATGAGAATATAGTTGGAAAATATGTTTTTAGATTATAAAAATGCTAGGAAGCTTGCGCCATAGTGTCACTAAAAAGTCAAAGTGCGGAGCTTATTCTACTCTGTGAGCCAGGTCAGGAAGTCATTGAAGTGAGCATTTTTTCTTTCCATTTTTATAGTCAAATTAGTTATTATACAAGAGTATATAGGTGGAGAACATGTTTTCAAAGCATATACCTGCTACGAAGCTTGCGCCATAGAGTCACTAAAAACACAGTAAAGAGTTCATTCTACTCCGTGAGCCAGGTCAATAACTCCTTGTAGTGAGCATTTTCTTTCCATTTTTATGGTAATATTAGTTATTAGACATGAGAATCTTATTGGAGAACATGTTTGCAGAGTATAAAAATCCTAGGAAGCTTGCACCATAGAGTCAGTAAAAAGTCAAAGTGCAGAGCTGATTCTACTCCATGAGCCAGGTCTAGAACTACTTGAAGTGAGTATTTTCTTGCCATTTTTATGGTCAAATTAGTTATTAAACATGAGAATATAGTTGGAAAATATGTTTTTAGATTATAAAAATGCTAGGAAGCTTGCGCCATAGTGTCACTAAAAAGTCAAAGTGCGGAGCATATTATACTCTGTGAGCCAGGTCAGGAAGTCATTGAAGTGAGCATTTTTTCTTTCCATTTTTATAGTCAAATTAGTTATTATACAAGAGTATATAGGTGATGAAGATGTTTTTAGAGTATATAACTGCTACAAAGCTTGCGCCATAGAGTCTCTAAAAAACACAGTGCAGAGTTTATTCTACTCCGTGAGCCAGGTCAAGAACTCCTTGTAGTGAGCATTTTCTTTCCATTTTTATGGTCATATTAGTTATTAGACATGAGAATCTTGTTGGAGAACATGTTTACAGAGTATAAAAATCCTAGGAAGCTTGCACCATAGAGTCACTAAAAAGTCTAAGTGCAGAGCTGATTCTACTCCGTGAGCCAGGTCTAGAACTACTTGAAGTGAGTATTTTCTTGCCATTTTTATGGTCAAATTAGTTATTAGACATGAGAATATAGTTGGAAAATATGTTTTTAGATTATAAAAATGGTAGGAAGCTTGCGCCATTGTGTCACTAAAAAGTCAAAGTGCAGAGCTTATTCTACTCTGTGAGCCAGGTCAGAAAGTCATTGAAGTGAGCATTTTTTCTTTCCATTTTTATAGTCAAATTAGTTATTATACAAGAGTATATAGGTGGTGAACATGTTTTTAGAGTATATAACTGCTACGAAGCTTGCGCCATAGAGTCTCTAAAAAACACAGTGCAGAGTTGATTCTACTCCGTGAGCCAGGTCAAGAACTCCTTGTAGTGAGCATTTTCTTTCCATTTTTATGGTCATATTAGTTATTAGACATGAGAATCTTGTTGGAGAACATGTTTACAGAGTATAAAAATCCTAGGAAGCTTGCACCATAGAGTCACTAAAAAGTCTAAGTGCAGAGCTGATTCTACTCCGTGAGCCAGGTCTAGAACTACTTGAAGTGAGTATTTTCTTGCCATTTTTATGGTCAAATTAGTTATTAGACATGAGAATATAGTTGGAAAATATGTTTTTAGATTATAAAAATGCTAGGAAGCTTGCGCCATAGTGTCACTAAAAAGTCAAAGTGCAGAGCTTATTCTACTCTGTGAGCCAGGTCAGGAAGTCATTGAAGTGAGCATTTTTTCTTTCCATTTTTATAGTCAAATTAGTTATTATACAAGAGTATATAGGTGGTGAACATGTTTTTAGAGTATATAACTGCTACGAAGCTTGCGCCATAGAGTCTCTAAAAAACACAGTGCAGAGTTGATTCTACTCCGTGAGCCAGGTCAAGAACTCCTTGTAGTGAGCATTTTCTTTCCATTTTTATGGTCATATTAGTTATTAGACATGAGAATCTTGTTGGAGAACATGTTTACAGAGTATAAAAATCCTAGGAAGCTTGCACCATAGAGTCACTAAAAAGTCTAAGTGCAGAGCTGATTCTACTCCGTGAGCCAGGTCTAGAACTACTTGAAGTGAGTATTTTCTTGCCATTTTTATGGTCAAATTAGTTATTAGACATGAGAATATAGTTGGAAAATATGTTTTTAGATTATAAAAATGCTAGGAAGCTTGCGCCATAGTGTCACTAAAAAGTCAAAGTGCGGAGCTTATTCTACTCTGTGAGCCAGGTCAGGAAGTCATTGAAGTGAGCATTTTTTCTTTCCATTTTTATAGTCAAATTAGTTATTATACAAGAGTATATAGGTGGTGAACATGTTTTTAGAGTATATAACTGCTACGAAGCTTGCGCCATAGAGTCACTAAAAAACACAGTGCAGAGTTGATTCTACTCCGTGAGCCAGGTCAAGAACTCCTTGTAGTGAGCATTTTCTTTCCATTTTTATGGTCATATTAGTTATTAGACATGAGAATCTTGTTGGAGAACATGTTTACAGAGTATAAAAATCATAGGAAGCTTGCACCATAGAGTCATTAAAAAGTCTAAGTGCAGAGCTGATTCTACTCCGTGAGCCAGGTCTAGAACTACTTGAAGTGAGTATTTTCTTGCCATTTTTATGGTCAAATTAGTTATTAGACATGAGAATATAGTTGGAAAATATGTTTTTAGATTATAAAAATGCTAGGAAGCTTGCGCCATAGTGTCACTAAAAAGTCAAAGTGCAGAGCTTATTCTACTCTGTGAGCCAGGTCAGGAAGTCATTGAAGTGAGCATTTTTTCTTTCCATTTTTATAGTCAAATTAGTTATTATACAAGAGTATATCGGTGGAGAACATGTTTTCAAAGTATATACCAGCTATGAAGCTTGCGCCATAGAGTCACTAAAAACACAGTGCAGAGTTGATTCTACTCCATGAGCCAGGTCAATAACTCCTTGTAGTGAGCATTTTCTTTCCATTTTTATGGTCATATTAGTTATTAGACATGAGAATCTTATTGGATAATATGTTTGCAGAGTATAAAAATCCTAGGAAGCTTGCACCATAGAGTCAGTAAAAAGTCAAAGTGCAGAGCTGATTCTACTCCGTGAGCCAGGTCTAGAACTACTTTAAGTAAGCATTTTCTTGCCATTTTTATGGTCAAATTAGTTATTAGACATGAGAATATAGTTGGAAAATATGTTTTTAGATTATAAAAATGCTAGGAAGTTTGCGACATAGTGTCACTAAAAAGTCAAAGTGCGGAGCATATTCTACTCTGTGAGCCAGGTCAGGAAGTCATTGAAGTGAGCATTTTTTCTTTCCATTTTTATAGTCAAATTAGTTATTATACAAGAGTATATAGGTGGTGAACATGTTTTTAGAGTATATACCTGCTACGAAGCTTGCGCCATAGAGTCACTAAAAACACAGTGCAAAGTTGATTCTACTCCGTGAGCCAGGTCAATAACTCCTTGTAGTGAGCATTTTCTTTCCATTTTTATGGTCATATTAGTTATTAGACATGAGAATCATATTGGAGAACATGTTTGCAGAGTATAAAAATCCTAGGAAGCTTGCACCATATAGTCAGTAAAAAGTCAAAGTGCAGAGCTGATTCTACTCCATCAGCCAGGTCTAGAACTACTTGAAGTGAGTATTTTCTTGCCATTTTTATGGTCAAATTACTTATTAAACATGAGAATATAGTTGGAAATATATTTTTAGATTATAAAAATGCTAAGAAGCTTGCGCCATAGTGTCACTAAAAAGTCAAAGTGCGGAGCATATTATTCTCTGTGAGCCAGGTCAAGAAGTCATTGAAGTGAGCATTTTTTCTTTCCATTTTTATAGTCAAATTAGTTATTATACAAGATTATATAGGTGGGAACATGTTTTTAGAGTATATAACTGCTACGAAGCTTGCGCCATAGAGTCACTAAAAAACACAGTGCATGAGTTGATTCTACTCGTGAGCCAGGTCAAGAACTCCTTGTAGTGAGCATTTTCTTTCCATTTTTATGGTCATATTAGTTATTAGACATGAGAATCTTGTTTGGAGAACATGTTTACAGAGTATAAAAATCCTAGGAAGCTTGCACCATAGAGTCATTAAAAAGTCAAAGTGCAGAGCTGATTCTACTCCGTGAGCCAGGTCTAGAACTACTTGAAGTGAGTATTTTCTTGCCATTTTTATGGTCAAATTAGTTATTAGACATGAGAATATAGTTGGAAATATGTTTTTAGATTATAAAAATGCTAGGAAGCTTGCGCCATAGTGTCACTAAAAAGTCAAAGTGCGGAGCTTATTCTACTCTGTGAGCCAGGTCAGGAAGTCATTGAAGTGAG